>CAIGRB010079127.1:33255-53738 GCA_903798255.1 Fraxinus quadrangulata | reverse complement strand
AAAAACAAAAGATAATAAAATAACGCATAATCTAAAACTGAATTATAACTACCATACGCAAAACATCGACGCTAATAAAAAAATAAGTGATATCATAAATTAAAGGAGAAGCACGAAAAATAAATTCAATACAAATTTAAAAAATAATTAATTAAATTAAATACAAATTAATGACCAAAAATATTATAATAAGAAGAAACAATTAAGGTATTCTTAAATAATAAATATTATTTTAAGTATTCAAAATACTAAAGATTTGTTTAAAAAGAATATTTAATTAAAAAATTTAAAAGGAAAAATTTTTTTTGGTTAAAATGAATATTTAATTTGGTCATTTTAAGTTAAAATTATTTTTAATATTCTCTACTTAATTAAAAAAAGAATTTATAATTTATAATTTATAATTTTTTTTAAAAAAATACATTGGCTCTGGGTCGACTGTTAACAATCGACCGACTGTTAACCGTTGCTAGTAACCTCTTTGTTGGAAAACCATCATTACTGATGAGAAGAAACTATTTTTCGGCAAATTTAACACTTAAATTGCTATTACACTAAATAATTGACCTAAATATTGAAGAATAAAAATTATAAACATGATAAAATCCCCAAATTAAACATCATTTAATTCCACAAATTTTTAAAACATTATAAATAAAAAATCAATTTCATAATCCCAAAAAGATTAACCTTGTTGAAAATAATGGTAAGGTTGTGTGGTGGTCGAAGTTTGGTTGACCGTGAAGATGGCGACTTTGGCTGGATCCGACAGTTAGAGACCGTGTGAAACTTTTCCTTTTCTTTTCTTTTCTTTTTTTTTTTCATTTTTTCGTTTCCACTCAAACATTTTATTGAAGATGGGGGTATTTTTGGGTTTTGGTATTTAATTTCATAATTTTAACTTTTAACCTTTTTTTAATGATGAAAGGCCATATGGAAATATGTTCGGATCAACCAGCTATTTCCATGTATTTGCTCGAGTTTAGAGGGTATTTTACGTATCCTATTGCAAAAATTTGGAAATACAATAGAAAATATTTTCATTGATTTCTTTAGTATAATTTAATTTGCTTCATCAAATATGCATTTAACACCTGTTTGGTCGTCATCTTTTAAAATTTATTTTTTTCTCAAAATTATTTTTAAGTATACATTTGATGATACAACTGATTTTTCTACCCCCAATAGGTAAAATAAAAACTTCTTAATGTTGATGTGATAGAGACCATAAGTATGGTTATCTAAATATATGATTGTTTCTAAGAATTATAAGCAAAGTTTTCTTATCACATCAGTAGTGAAATGTTTTTATCCTACCCACTATAGGCAGGTGATCATATTTGCATTTGAGGAAGCTCGCAACTTTTATCAAATTTTCAAACATAAATTTCATTAAATTTTCTTATAACAATTTACAACAAATATGATTTTTTAGCTAAATCAAACTAAAGCTTAGAGTATCGTCGAGAACTTAATTCTATTTAATTCCATCAATTTAGACTCGAGTTGTAGCAATTTTTAATTGTTCTTGGTTGCTCGCTCAAACAAGCATATAAGAGAACTGTTGTTAAATAAAATAAAATTATGTTGAGTTAATTACACAGGTAATTAAATATGCTAATGTCAAAGTAACATACAATTTATAATTACAATTACGTACTAGTCACAATAAAAAATGTCACGTCAAAAGACAAATTGTAGATCACAATTACAAATTTTGCCAAGCAACCGACCGGGGTCGTTCAATACAATGGTATGAACACGATACCAAGGTAAGGATCCCCTTTTTACGTCCTCATGTCCCCCTGTGTGGCTACATGAGGGCGAAAAATAGAAAGAGAGGGATGGGGTTTCAGACACATCCCTGTAACAACGGCATTCTTTGATCGCCGTTTTATAGCAGGCCACTTCATGTTCTAGTATTGATGTGAGGATTGACTCTCCTCCTATATTTTTTAGGTCACATATTATTTATCGTCACAATTACTTAAATAATTAATCACAATAATTGATCACAATCGATTTTCATCCTACCACCACCAATACCACCCCAAACATCACGCCATCTTACAATCACCATGCAGATGTATCCAAATGCTGATGTTACCTCACTAGCACCACTCGATTTTGTACCTCTACAGCACCACCACCACATGAATATGTACTTCCGATCGCACCACCACGTACAACCACCACAGCAACACCATCGTCACTCATACAGATATATACATCACAACTTGCCACCACTAGTACTCGCACCTGCACCACCATCACCTCAAATGAGGTCAAGCTAAGGGCGATTTTGGCCTCTAATGGAGTCGCCGCCCTTCACTACCCCAAAACCACCCAATCCACGGTTAAAACTAATGAAAAACACCATCAACATCTAATTCACAAAATCAAGCAGCAATAGATTTGAACCAAAAACCACAACTGTACATCCACCCGCACCACCACATACAATCACCACCTATAATGCTCCATATCCTAGCAAACCGACGTGTTACCAAACATTAATTTCTTAATCTGCTTAAAAAAATTAACTTCAATATAATTAGCATATTCAATAAAAATTGACGACATTTAATAAAGAGGGATGAATATAATGAATTATATCAAGTGAGATGCTTGCTACTCCACATTCAAATTCAACATGAAACTATGCTAAACTCTCTTACCAAAATAAACCGAGAATTATCACACCATGGAAATGAAAAATTCTAGCAAGCATTGGAAAATAATGTGAAGGCCAACTGAAATTCGAAGATACGCCTTAAATCGTATCATGATTTATCCCGAAAGATCCATGGACTGGAGTAATTAAATTCACACATAATACAATATTTGAAAAGATGCGAAAAAACAACTAATAGCACCGAGCACCTTATCTTGATTTTAAAATATAATTGCTTGAATAATAAATTTCAAATTCGTGCACCTTGTTATAATAGTTCAAAACCTTTTAAGACTTCTTTTGTAGTTCTTTTGCAATCAACTGTTTTGTAAGTAGATATATGCGTTTTTCTCTTCAATTCAAAAGAGGAATGGAAGTATGAAAAATCTGATAAGGGAAAGCTGTAGAAGTGAAACTGTCTAGAAAATAATTAAATGGCCATCATGCACACACGTACGTATATACGGCGGTTTCTCCAAGACGAGAGATTCTAGGTTATGGTTATGTGAATGTGTGTGTCTATTATGTATAATTAGCAAAAGTTAATCCTATTTGGCAATTTTGAATCTTAATCACAATATGAAGTGCATTAACTTGATTTGATCTTATCAAAATAAATTTCTTCTCGAGCTTGATATACATTATTAATTATGACATATCAAGTAAGTTCAATATTGCTATAGTAATTTAGTCTAAATTGATAACTAATATTTTAACTAAATAGTTCTCTTATTTGGCTCTAACTCGAATTTGGCTTATTCAAATTAACTTTTTCATGAATCCGGAATTTGCAATTTATTACTAGCTCCAAAATGAACATAATATTGATATGGAAATTCTAACTCCACAACATATTTGAACCAGAAAACTAGTAGATTTGTATTGGGATTCACGAGACATGCATCCTAATGCACTCGATTCGACCTCTACTGGTTGGATTTTGGCGACGACGCTACCACCAATGAACTCAAAAGGTCCACAATTCTTAGGTGGAGTCGTTGGCTTCCAATTTGGTCAATAATTTTGTATTTATGGAGAGGAAAAACTTATATGACAGAGAGAACGTATCTTGTGAAGAGAGAATTCAAGATCAAAATATTTACAATTAAGGGGGGTAAGTTGGCCGTGGAGGCGGGGTACAAGACATATTCATATTTCCATTGATAATAATAATATTATTATTCGTATTAAGAAATTGAATTATAGTCTGATTTTTTAGGTTGGAAGTTAAAAAAAACATGGGAAGGGTAATTTTCGCTTTTTTTAATACCAAAAAGTTAATTAGAATAGGGATGATGTGGACCTGCGTAGATTGGGCTATGCATGTTCGGGCCAGCCCAAACATCAATACGCTACCCGATCCATTTCTCTCCCTGTTCTCACGAGGCACGAAACCAGGTCTCTCTCTCTCTCTCCTCCCTATATAGACAGGACAGACGCAATAATTATAATAATTTAATAGACATTCTTGTTGGGGTTTTTCACGAAGACTCAAGTTCATATACAATCATTGATTTCTCTTAGTCAATCAAAATACAAATTGAACTTCTTTTCCTCCCATTGCAGCCCAATTGACGGCGTTTTCTTCAAGTATTATTTTCTTTTTTTAACTTTTGCTTTCAAAGAAAAAATTCAAAATTTTTTGGGTGAAATCTTGTAACTTATGTAGTAATTGAAAGCTTTGCAGTTTAAATCTTATGGATGGCAATAATTGGAGGGCGAACTCGGGTCAGGCGCATGTCCCGGGTCAGGTTATGGGTGGTGAAGCTCCGGCAGCTCCGGGTATGGATGCCGGTGATTGGAGGACTCAGCTACCAGCTGATTCCAGGCAGAGGATTGTAAACAAGATGTACATAAATGCTTTTTCTTCATATTTAATTTTTTTTATCTTTTAGGGTAGAAATTGTTATTAGTTCATATTGATTTGCCTCAAATCTTGAAATGCATTTTTTTTTTAAAGTTCTGAAATTTTTAAAAATGACTAGTTTATATAACATCGTATTTCTGACCTTTCCGACTATGGTGAATAATTATCAGTTAGATTTGATTTACTACAATCTTTTTGGTAGTGATTATTTTGTGAGTAAGGAAATAACAGCATGATGCTTAACCTGCATAGAATGGACACTTTGACGAGGCATCTTCCTACCTCTGGACAAGAGGGACAGCAGGAACTCAAGAAAATAGCCATAAGATTTGAGGAAAAAACTTATGCTAGCTCTACAAGTCAGGTATATCTGTCACGAAACTCTTGATTTGTGCTGCCTGCATCTCAAACTATAAAAGTCTCACGAGCATTTGTTTTTTATTCATGTCAGAGCATAGCACAGTGATTTTTATTTGATTCTATTTTCAGTTCTAATCTTTCGTTTAATAATGTGTTCCTCCAGTCAGATTACTTGAGAAAGATATCTTTGAAGATGCTAACAATGGAGACAAAATCACAGAATCCCATGGCCATTTCTATTCAGCCCAATGCTCCAAGTAATAGCAAAAGTCCTCAAGATCTAGGTAATGAAAATCCATGTACTTTAATGGTGCACATAACAAATAGGTTTTCTTGTGCTTTTAAACAACTAGTTCTTTTTGTTCTTTACTTTTACTAGATGCAAGGAGTTTAGCCCTGTCTCTTTGTTGAGAGATACTCGATAATTTCACTAGAATTTGCTTGCGTTCTTGACCTTAGAAACTTCTTTGTGTGATTAAACACTTCCACTAGGTTTTCCCTACTAGAATTAGACCAGCAAGGTCGCCTAACCAATTGATACTATCGTGGCACTGTTTTTGCTAAATGACATCCAGTGCAGTATGTTGGTTGATATATCTTGAAGTCTTTGAGGTTTGCCTTGCTTCTCAACCCAAGAGACTTCTTACTTGCCTTTGTAATCACAAGGCTTGAAAGTTGCTAAACTATAATTTGGTTGGAATTGTGCTAAAACTGGTTCGATGATTGGCACCTCCTTCGTTCAATTTGTATTCACAGGCTCTCGACTTTTTCAACACTTCCAACTCCTTGCATGAGATTTTACTGACTGAAACCATAAAAATTTGACGTCTGTAAAATTGAATTTTTTAATCCCTTCTCGTTCTCCACCAATTCTTCCATGTGGAGATCTATTCCTTATTTTAGTAGCAGAAGTCTTTTGGATCTCTTGATGACTAGTGATCTTATTTTGATGTAGTCAATTAATATGAGAGGCAGCGTTATTCCACATAGCTCAATTCTTCATAATATTAAAATCAATGAAAACGCACCTTTATTTCGGAAGTTCTCGTTCATGCACACTGCAATCAGCCATAGGAGCGAGAAGCCCGTCCTAGAAATTTAAGCAATCTGCCATTCATCTGAATCTTTAAAAGTCCATTGATTTCAAGCTTTTCCCGTGCCTGAATTGCCTGTAAGTGCCACTATGCATCTGCCTATCGTCGTGTTCCTATGAATCTCTAAAAGCTCATTAGTTTTCAAGCTCTTCCATTACCTGAACTGCCTTTAAATGCAACCTTCTGTGCCCTATTTGAGGAAGAGTGTTTCCATAGTTTCTTCTTTATCTGCTTTCAGTTCTTCTCTAATCACATTATTCTTTTGTGCTTATGCCTTTCGTCTTAATTATATATAACACTTTTTCCTGTTGATGGCAGAATGAATGAAGCTATCTTGGGGATATTTCAAGATAGTCTTGTTTCTAATGAATTGATTGTTTTTGTACTTTTGATGTCCTGTTGCCTTTGCATTTGTCAACGAGAGACTTTTCCTTTTTTCTTTCTCTTATTACACTTATTCCATAACTGGATCTTTATATTTGTGTTTTTGCATGTATTTTAACAGCTTCTCAGCGCATGCAATCCCAAATACCAAATCAGGGGCAGCTACTACCTATTCCAATGGTAACTAATCAATCTCAAATGCGACAACAGCTGTTATCCCAAAATATCCAGAATAATATTCCATCAACAGGAGTGCCAAATTCTGCTAGTTTGACATCTGTACTTCCCACTGTTGGTGGTGTGTCTCAGGCTACCATGCCTAATGTTGTTGGCCAGAATCCCAACATGCAGAACTTACAAAACACATCTAGTGTAACTCCAAATGTAGTGGGAAATTCCGTGGGCCAAGGGGTGCCATCCAATATGTTTGCCAATACCCAGAGATCAAATCAAGGAAGGCAACAATCAGTTGTGCCCCAAGAGCAACAACAACAGTCTCAAAATTCACAGCAATATCTTCACAATCAGCAGTTGCAACAACACATTATGAAGCAAAAATTCCAACAGGGAAATATCTCACAATCCCTTATGCAGTCTCAGATCCAGCAACAGCAGCAACAGAATTTATTGCAACCAACTCAGATCCAATCCTCTCAGCAGGCTGTTATGCAACCTTCTTTGAGGCAGTCAGCCACTTCATCTAGTCTTCTGCAAAATCAGCAGTCATCTATTCAGCTATCAACTCAATCTATGCTTCAGCAACAACCACAATCAGTCCTCAGGCAACAGCCGCAACAACAGCCACAACAGTCTTCCCTCACTCATCAGCAACAAACATCAATGCCGCAGCACCCAATATTACCTACACAACAGCAACAGCAGCTTAGTGGGCATCATCCAAATGCTACAAGCATGCAACAGAACCAGCTAATTGGGCAACAAAATAACATCCTTGACGCACAGCATCAGCAGCAGCAAAGGATGATGAGCCAGCAGCATAATCATTCAAACCTGAAACAGCAGCAGACTATGGGTCAGCAAAACCTTCCTAACATACATCAACAGCAGTCAATTGCTCAGCAGAATATCCTCCCAAACATGCATCAGCAGCAGTTAGGTCCGCAAACTAATGTGCAGCAGCAAATGGTTGGAATTCAATCTGGTAACTCTGGCTTACAGAACAACCAGCATTCTGTTCATATGTTACAGCCATCTAAGGTTTCAGTACAGCAACAAATGCAGCAGAATGTGGGAAACTTGTTGCCTAACCAAGCTCAACAGTCACAGTCTCAGCCACCACAGCAGCAAATGATGTCACAGATCCAATCACAACCAGGTCAGCTGCAACAACAATTGGGTTTGCAACAACAGACAAATTCGTTACAAAGAGACGTGCACCAAAGGATTCAAACATCGGGTCCCTTGCTTCAACAACACGGTGCTCTTGACCAACAGAAGCATCTGGTGCATTCTCAAAGAGCCATTCCAGAGGCAACATTATGTGAGTTTCTGATGTTCAAATTTTACCCTATGTGTTCTTTGTTGCTTGACATCAATTTCCTTTCTCGTCATTCTGATTTCTGAAGTATGTCATTAAAATGTTTATTAATTCTGATACAATACTTTTCTATTTTAGCCTGTCTGTAATCATTTGGCTTTTGGATCATATGTCTTCTTTTTCATCCTTGTTAGCGTTCAATCTTTATTTCAAGGTCTGGGTGCGAATGCGTACTTAATACATTGACAATATTGGTGTTACTATACTTTGTACATTGGTTTGTCAAGATGCTGTGATTGTACATCTTTCTAAATGTCACTGTGGTCTTTGCTAAGTGAATTAATTGAAGTTATGGAATGACTTGAAATTTGGAAGAATACATTGCACATATATTAAGTTGACTAGGCGTTACACTTGAAATGAGTACAAAGATTAAAAATCCGGAAAGCAGGAATTTCTCGTTCCATTTATCATCAGGCATAGTACATCCACCAATGCATTTTTGGGTTTGATGAAGGATGTTTATAAATCAGAATCTTGCATTACTATTGAGAGGTGGAATTCAGTGAGTTTTTGACTATCTGCTATAAACTCTGCAGTTTGGGGTCCATTTATGTGTTGTCACTTGACTCTTTGTCTCTCTGTGTATCTATCTCTGCTCTCTCCTCTCTCTTTCCCTCTCCCTCGATGGTTCGCTGGAAAATGCTTTAAGTTGCAAAGTATAAATTATCATCACTTTTTTGGCAAAATCTAGCACTTGGAGATAGAGCTCACCCACCCCCACCCCCACCCCACATGTTTGTGTGTATGCATGCATCAGGCTTTAACTTTAAGAACCTAATTCTTTTTCCTTTTATGTTGCTCAATGGAACTCTCTTATGTGGCACGATGGAACTCTCAACTGTTGTTTTGGTCTCATTGTCTTGGTGCGGAAGCATTTAGAAATTTTGTAATAAGAATTGAAATTAAGAACTATATTGGAATAATCTTGCTTTGTATTGAATTTATAATTTATTGTTGTTTAAAAAAGTGTGCAATGCTTCTATATTTATGGGAAATTATTCTCCACTTCTACTAATACTAGGAAACTAAAATACGAATACTAATAAAATCCTAATTAATAAATAAATTAGAAATCACATTCTAAATAATAAAGAAACTAGAAATCATATTCTAATTAAAATAAGAATAAAAAGATAAAATCTATTACAACTAGATATCTTATTATAAATATCTAACTTTTATCCTATTTATAATATAATTGTCCTACATCACAGGTCTAAGGATTATGGATTAACTTATGTCTTCATTCCTTGCACTTTGACCTATGATTTATTTATGTGAAAAGTATAGCATGGAGTACCAAAAGGAAAAGCTCATTAGGTATAGTCATCTGAACACTGTAAACACAAGCATAGTAGTTTGCTGCATCAGGAGCTAAAATTTGAGACTTTTTGGTTATATCATCTTAGTTCAATCTAAAACTAGCGAAACTAAATCTTCTAGCTTATGAAATTTCTCTTGCTATCGTAAAGTTTTAAGGAGTAATTCTCCTGCAAAAATTTCTCTGTTTTATCTGAATGTTGGAATGATGAATGCAAGATAAAGAAAAATACCATGAAAATCACAAAAGTGATGTTCTTTTTCTTTCTTCACTGCTATGTGGGTTAAGGGGGAGGGAAGGGGGATATGGCTTGATCCCAAGACCTTGAACTTTACCTTTGACTGTTGAACATTTCTAATATGGAGGGATTATTTGATCTTGAGATTTCCAAGCTTACTATTTTGACTAGATCATGGAGTGTAGCTTAGAATGTAATTGTGTTACCGATGGTGAAAGGTTCTTCAATCACTCTTTTTTCCCCATAAGAAATTCATAGAGTTTTAACTTGATTTTCATGCTTTAACATTTGAGAATTAAATTTGAGTTCAAAGCTTGATAACACAATGTTATTAGCTTGTACGTAACCACATGAAGTTCCTCATTCAGTGTTTAGACATTGTATTTTGATTAATTAATTTTTTTCGGTGAGATACTAGTCTCAAGAATTTTTTATGAATATTTGAATATTTATCTACTCTGCGCACTTCCAGTCGATTTTAAATAAATGGTTTATTTTTATGTCCATCAGAACTGTGGGCCTGTGGCAATTGTTTTATTTTTCAAACTTATTTTTACAGTATGAATAAAAGTGGAAGTTCATTTAATGCATACTGTGTGATGGAGAATTCATAAATGTGTAAATAAATTTTGCACCTTGAATTCTTCACTTTTGTTTTCTTTAAGCGGTCAATTTCACCGTGGATACAAAAAATTATTGTAATATAGGTATATGGAAGAAATTTGATGCAAGGATTTGTATAGGAAATTGTGAATGACTATTAATTTAATTTTTTTACGGCTCATGGAACTAAAAAAGGATACGATAGTAATTTTCATGTCCAACGAAAGAGACTGCTGCTCTTTTGAGTTTTTTGGTTCGACTCCACGAGTCTCAATTTAATTCCCGAACTGTTTGTGCTTCTTGTTGCTATAGCTTCTGCAATATATATTAGTTCACTGTGAAGAAATTGAAACAGGGGAACATAATCAATCATATTAAGCTTGAAACATAGCATCCTGTCTGTGTTGCAACAAGTCAATCAATCCCCTTCTGTGAGCACTGATCAAAACAAAATGTTGTTTCTCCCATTGTGCCAACGAATTTACGGACATACTTCTTTCTAATTAAAAAAAATTGTTTCATATCATCTAGTAGCTTATTCATAATTCAAAATTCAATTGCAGCATCTTTAGATTGTTCGTCACAGACAGGAAATGCAAATGGTGGGGATTGGCAGGAGGAGATTTTCCAAAAGGTACTTCATCGAGACAGTAGTCTTTTCCTGTCTATGATTTAAATTCTATGATATCTATTTTTGGCTAGTAATAGCCATGCACTAACATGTAATCGTTTTTACCCATTTGTTAATTTTTTTTGTTTTTCTTGGAATCTGAAGTTATAGACTTTACTTGCAGATCAGATCCATGAACGATTTGTATTTTACTGAATTAAATGAAATGTACCAGAAAATGGCTGCGAAGTTACGACAGGTAAGATCTTAGTTTAGAAGAATATTATACTATGGTTCAATCACTTCTTTTGTGGGCTGCCTTTTCCATCCAGCTTTTGTTCACATATCTTGGCTGTCTTGAATACCTTTTCAATTAACAAAGAAAAACAATAGCTGTCCGTTCCATATAAAAAAAAAAAACCTAGTTGGTTAGCCAACTACACGCATTGCTTCGGATAACCTAAACCTAACAATGTCACCGCGCTCCCAGTTCCCCTGGAAAAGGGACAAACATCTTTAATGTTACTCCCCACCAAACTCTTCTTGGGGATGAAGTTACAGTATAGGTTAGCCCTAGATAGTAATATTCTCGCGTGATAATGTCCTTTACCAAATTTATTTGTTGTTTAACAATGCATGTCATACGGTGTTGCAGCATGATCATCCCCTTCCTCAACAGCCAATCAATGTGCAACTTGAAAAACTCAGATTTTTTAAGGCTATGCTGGAGCGCATTATTCTTTTTTTGCGGATACAGAAGAATGAAGTTCAACATAATCATAAGGAGAAGATTGTTGGAGTTGAGAAGCAGATTATCAATATTCTTAACTCGAATAAGCCCCGGAAGCCTGTTTCTTCTGTGCAGCAAGGGCATCTTTCCCAGCCTCACTTGCATACCTTGCAACAGTCTCAGCAGCCACAATCTCAAATGCTTCCCCATGAGAATCAAATGAATTCGCAGATACAAACTGTGAATGGACAAGGTTCTATGGATGCTACACAACATAATAACATAACCAACTTGCAGAATAATTCCTTATCTTCTGTTTCTGGCGTTTCAAATTCTCGCCAAAACATAATGGATGGACTCCAATCTAGTTCAAATATGGATCCAGGTCAGGGCAATGCACCAAACTCGCTTCAACAAGTAGCTATGGGCTCTCTACAACAAAATCCTGTCAGTGGTCCACAACAGGTGCACATGAACTCGGTATCATCTCACAGTGGGCTAACAACAACGCAGTCAAACCTTAATCCGCTTCAACCGAATTCAAATGTACTTCCAACCCAGCATGTAAAACAGGAGCAACAAATTTTTCCAACAACACAGCAGCAGATAAAACAACAACTTCAAAAGCGTCAGTTTCAGGAGCAATATATGCAAAGACAGCAGTTAAATCAACAGCAGCAACAGCAGCAGCAGCAGCAGCAGCATCACCAACAAACAAATCAGCAGCAATCTGCGCAGTTGTCCTCACATCAATTGTTACAGCTTCAGCAGTTGAATGAGACAAATGAAATGAAGATGAGGCAGCAGATGGGTCTCAAATCAGGAGTTCTTCAGCAACATCATTCCTCTGGTCAGCGTTCATCATATCACCAACCACTGAAGCCTGGAACTCCATTCTCCATTTCCTCACCACAAGTGCTTCAGGCAGCATCCCTTCAGGTTGGCCCTCATTCTTCCCCCCAAATTGACCAGCAGAATCTTCTGACATCTCATCCAAAGGCTGGAACCCCTTTGCAATCTGCTAACTCTCCAATCGTTGTTCCATCTCCATCAACTTCCGTGGCACCATCAAGCATCCAAGGCGAGTCTGATAAAATGAACTTTGGGGTTGCATCCCATTCTAATGCTGGAAATATTGATCATCATCAAATAACTGGAGCATCCATACCAGCGCAATCCCTTGCTATTGGCACTCCTGGGATATCCGCCTCACCTTTGCTTGCAGAATTTACCAGTCCGGATGGTACTCATGGCGTTGTATCACCCGTTGTTTCTGGAAACTCAAATGTTGTAGAACAACCACTTGAACGCTTAATTAAAGTGGTTTGTATGAGACTCTTTCACAATTACCTATGTGGCATATGCTTTATCCCCTTGATATATATTTAACTTCTATCATTTTTTCTCTCCTTTTATCAGGTGAGGTCTATGTCACCTAAAGCATTGAGTTCCTCAGTTAGTGATATCAGCTCAGTAGTTAGTATGATTGATAGAATTGCTGGATCTGCTCCAGGAAATGGATCAAGAGCTGCAGTTGGTGAAGATTTGGCTGCTATGACCAAGTGTCGTTTGCAGGCCAGAAATTTTTTCTCACAAGATGGATCTAGTGGTACAAAGAGAATGAGACGTTATACAAGTGCAGTTCCATCAATTGTTTCATCTACTGGAAGTGCCAATGATAGTTTCAATCAGTTAAATGGTACTGAATCTGATGGAGATTCCAATGGTGCATCTAATATTAAAAGGCCTAGGATTGAGGTACTTTCTTTTTCTCATTGAACAGATCGATAACCAAGTTCTATTTTATGGAAAAAAGTATTAAGATATAGAAAATTCTATTGTTCTTTTCTGTATTCATCTTGCACTTTGTTGTTGATAAGAAATTATTGACTGTTGCCAAGGGCAATCCATGCATGTTGATGTATTCTTGGGAAATAGAGGTAACAGAAGGCCAACTGTGTGGTGCCTAACGCCTGAGTTGAAAATTTTGGCAAACACCAAGTTCGTCAAAACATCAAATACCATGGGATATAGACTTGTAGTAATCTGACTTTCGGGGAAGTAAGAAATAAACCGTGTATAAAGATATACAAGTTATGGATTTAGGCATTTGAACGTGTTTCAGACAGTATTACCAACGCCATTTAAATGTCGTCGATTGGCAAATGTTGGGTACAATGAATGCAGGAGATGCTCATACATTATCACACTTATGTTTATTATATAGTACGTAATTCCAGTATGCTGGTTTACATACTACAAATAAATTGCTGATAATTATGAATTTCTCTCTCTTATGTATGTTCAGATTTAATTTTTCCAATTATGATATGAGTAAATTGTGACAATATTTAGCCATGAGTTTTTACTACCATAATTGCCTAGATGTAAAACTTGTCACTATTCATGTTCTTTTTGTGCTTCCAACTTGAAAATCGTTATATACTCTTCAAAGCTTGATATGCTTAAGAGGGAACTCAAACGGGGAAAAGTGCTTCCTTGCGACTGAAGGTAGATAGCAAGGTAAGTTTGGGACATGGAGAAAGTAATTTAGCATAAGATTCTCAAGGAAAATGACCAACCCCTGCTACTGAAGACAATGTTTTTCCATATTATCACTTTTGCTCACCAGAGCTTGGAACATACTCCCTCCGTCCCATTTATATAGGCTTGTTTCGTTTGTCATACGGATTAAGAAATCTTATTTAATGTTATTGGAAAAGCAATTTTTGCCAAAAACATTCCTAGTTTACCCTTATTTAATTATCAATAACTAGTAGTAAATTATTGTTGGAAGTAGTAAAGAAATAAGGGTATATTAGTAAACGAACAAAACAAAATATTCTTAATAAAGAAATAAGACTATATAATTGGGATAAGAAAATAAGGAAATTGAGCCTATATAAATGGGATAGAGGGAGTATAAATTAAATGTCTGAAAACTGATATTTTGTTCTGTTGATCCTGAATCAACTATCCTGGGAATCTTTTCCCCAGAATAAACCGTTGGGCCACCAAAAACTAAGCTGTTGGGCTAAAGAGAGAGATGGTGAAGGATTTTGTTTAAATCAGATTGATTCTCTAACCACCTGTGAAAGGTTACCATGCCTGAGTTGGCTGCATGGTGTTCGTCACCTGCATTCTGAAAAGCACAACTGTTCTCTAAGAAGACTCAAGTTTTTCAAAGTAATAGGTTTCCCATGAAGCTTCTACCATCTCTCTGGTTTATGTTAGCTTATTGATATAGTCACACTGACTTCGTTTCTCATTCTTCTCGCATGTATGTCTTCTTCTTAAGGTGTTGAAGGTGCAACACAGATCAAAGCAGAATTAGTTTGAGATTACTTTTGGTTTAAGGAGAAGAAAGAAACTGAAGCATAGGATCAGAGAAATGCTCTGTACCATGAAAACTGATTTGGAGGAATAATATTTTATTGATATGGATGAAGGAATACATCTGTGTACAGAGAGTATGACTTATTGGACTAAGACTCGGACTGTACAATACTAGACCTAATCAAATTTGGAAACTGATTTAACTCACAGATAGCTATGCTCAATCCTTGTGGCCTTAGTATACGTAGCACCCTTATCAAATTATAGCAGATCTCCTATGAGCATCTGACTTTTTCCATAACTACACTTGGCCATGATTGACACCCGTGAATATGTTTATGCAACACAGGTTGCTGCTACCATCTAACAGCACGATTATTTTTTATCCTCGAGCTTCCAGGTAAATGACGAAGATTCTTGAAGTATTGGAAAAGCAGAAATCCCCTAATAGGCGATGTGTTATCTGAAGGATATTAATCCTAGTAATTTTAAACATCTTTATATTAAAAAAAAAAAAAGAGAGAAGAAAAAGGAAAGGGAGAAATCAAAACTGTTGATTTATATTGAGGCTTCGAGATGACTTGACATAATTATCTCTAGGTGTTTTCCTTCTAGGATTAGATAAAAGAGAACTTTGTGGATTGGAATGGAAGACTACTATATCATTGTTCCTGATTGTTTCATCTATCCTTTTCTTTTTTAGTCTTTATTAACATCTTGTGGAATTTTGATGAATAGTTATTGTGGGAAATAGGAGATCTACTCTGCTTTTTGTTCGGAGATAGTTCATTGTTCTTAGGATTATGATATTACCCAAACATTGTATCCAAAAATGCGGGTGTCTCATGTTGGACCTTATTAAAGTTAAGAGAAGTAATTTTCAATTACAATCAGATCCTTGATTAATTCACTTCAATAGTAATTATTATATATGATGCCATATCATTGGTTGTATAGGTTATTCCTCCATTGATTTCATGTATGGGGGCTGCTGATTTCAGTTAAGAGAATAATTATTCTAGTGCAGTAATACGGATTTTGTTTCCTTCTTTCCGAGTGTAATTGACCACTGTTTGCAGGCTAACCATGCACTTGAAGAAGAATTACGGGAGATAAATGAACGATTAATAGACACAGTGGTATATATTAGTGATGAAGACATGGATCCAACTGCAGTAGCTGCTACTGCCAAAGGTGGTGATGGAACCATTGTGAAGTGCTCTTTTAGCGCTGTGGCTCTTAGTCCAAATTTAAAATCACAATATGCTTCAGCACAAATGGTGAGATTTTGAATGCCATTATGTTAATTCCACTTGTTACATCTATCTCTTCTGTACAATGGTTGACTTTACTTTTTACTGGAATACAGTCCCCAATTCAACCTTTACGAGTACTTGTTCCCAACAACTATCCAAATTGCTCGCCAATACTTTTGGACAAGTTTCCAGTTGAAGTCAGGTGAGAAAGGCAGAGAATTTCGCACTTGCATTCTGGTAAATTTTATATTATTCTTTTAATTTGTGATTGTAGTTCGAACTTTTCAATCCCACGTCAAGGGCATCTCAATGTACACAGAGAACACATGGCACTATACAAGAAGAGAGAAAAATGCATGACCACCATAAAAACTTAAAATAAACACAAGATATTGGGAATGATATTAGGGCCACAATATGGCAAGGGACAACACAATTCGAAAACTTGCTGACCGATGATAGCTTATTCTGTCCTTTGTCTAGTGATACGAAAAGGTACTAGAACAGTTAACGAAACCTTAAGACCCTGATTTCTAGACATTATTCTCCTACATCAAGCTGCATTTCAGATTGCTTGCTGGAAGAGTAGATAGTGCAAAATTTGAAGCCCCAGGGTATGAAGATACTAGGCTATGTTGTAAAAGTCATGTAATTTCTCCGCAGCAGCTCTGAACATGCTGTACGATTATTGAGTCATATTGGCGCTGCTAATAGACTAGTAGAATGACTCGTGAGGGTCAATGTAATGCTAACAGACTAGTTGAATTTCACTGAATGCGTGATAGAATTAGCAGTATGTAGCAAGTATTTAATGCATTCCCTTAAAACATTTCGAATTGAATTATGTTATTAATCAAGGATCAAGGAATTTGTTTCCCTTAAAACACGTCTTTTATCTGTACTCTCTATTTTCCTTCCACTTAATTTGAAACTCCTGCATGCTTTCACACCAGAGCGCAAAATTTCACCACAGATGTTGCACGTCAAGAAGAATTTAGAGTACTCTGAAATTAGAATTGCTCTTTGTGGGTGAGATATATGAATAATAGTCGTCGTAATGACCCGAGTCTCTATGCCCAAATCGTTAGCTTACGTATTGTCCGATTTGGGTGGGCCTATGCCACTTATCCCCTCACGGTTTTTTATCACATCTCCCAGGATTCGAATCCAAGATCTCTGCCTAATGAGAAATTTAAGTTGATCAATTGGTACCAGATTTCACATAGACCACCCAAAGTGGACAGAATTTAAGGTAACGGCTTGGGTTTAGAGACCCGGGTCAACACAGTCGTATTGATGATTATCACTCAATTTGTTGGAGGCACTGAGGGAGGCCTGCTATTCAAATCCTCCTATTGGAACTCTTGGGATGTGGAAGGAAATTGTCACTACTGTAAAATGTTGTTTTTTGTGATGAAACAAGACTAAATGCCTTGGTATTGTTTGGGCATTTCCATCCCAAGGCTCAAGACAAAAAATTGGAAGCTTGTCTCAGTCCAAAGAAAAAAAATTATGTACTTCGCTTTTTTCTAGTCTTTACAGTATTATTTGAACTATGAGACGAGTCTAGAAATTGAGGATTGGGGCAAATATACAGGATGATAGGGATAAAAGATCAGTTTGTGCTTTATAGATCTGCATTTAATGATTCTGGCATAACTGGTTACCAGAGTGTTAAATGGCCACTGAGCCTTACATTTTTTATTTTTTTATTTTTATTTTTTTGTGTGTTAGTAGAGAGTGGCTGGCAGCCTGAAAACCCAGGCCAGCCTATCATACACCTGTACTGTGAATCCCTCCCCACAAGCCCACTTTCGTTTCTCCAAGTTGTGGCTAGTGTTTTCACTTGCATATGATTATCATATTGATAACCACATTTGCTGATATATCATGAAATCCCATGTACGTGCAGCAAAGAGTATGAAGATCTCTCTATAAAGGCGAAATCAAGGTTTAGCATCTCTCTCCGAACGCTCTCACAACCCATGTCACTTGGGGAGATAGCAAGGACTTGGGATACTTGTGCTCGTGCCGTTATTTCTGAGTATGCACAGCAAAGTGGTGGAGGAAGTTTTAGCTCGAAATATGGGACTTGGGAGAACTGCTTGACTACAGCATGATGCTTCTTATTGTTCGTCTCCAATTAAAACTTTATGGATATTGAAGAAGATATTCTTCTATATTTATATTTTGCATCGCTTCTGGAACACTGAACATGTAAATATAGGTTTTGTAACTCTCCTGTAAGTCATAAGAATGCGCAAAGACGTGAATGTGCAGTACATTTATAAATTTGTATTTTTCTGATTTGGTTTTAACTGCCCTGGTGAAGTTAAGGAGTCCTATGTTCTATTTAGAAATCAACATATGATTTTCACTGTAGATTTCTATTCTATAGCATATTCTTGGATGCAATGATCCAAGGGAGCCCAGTTACTATACCTTTTGATAAGAAGTGCAAATTAATAAAATTAGTGTCAAAATAGACTGACATTTTCTGGAGGAACTTGCATCGTGGCTTGAGCTCGACCTGATTTTTTTACAGAGGTTATGTGAAATGGTCTGAGGCCAGGTTGAATCGAGGTCTAGGCGAGTTCAACAAATTTATGATAGAATTATTGAGGAAGGTAGGAAGGAAACAAATGATAAATAAAGGAACTTTGAATCGATTGGGTCAATTTGGTCATTGTGGGGCCAGCTGGTTAAAAACGTTGTTGTTCACTAGAATTTAATTTTAGTGGAATTTTATGTTTGTCATTAAAAACTTCTTTCTTTTCTTTTTTCGTACCAAACGGGGCGAGTTGAGCCCTCGAATCATAAAGTGAGTTGAATTGAGTTTGATTTTTCTCGTGCGAGCCGTTTGCTAGCTTGCGTGTGGCTTGCGAGCCAATATTAAAAAAATAAAAATTATTATTATTATTATTTATATATTTTTAAAAATAGGCAGCAAAAGTAGTTATCAAGTCTTTAGTAGTGAGATTAAAGGAAAAAATCACGAGTACAAAAAAATGTTGACAAAATTCATACTGACGTTGACGTGGCGACACATGATTGGCCTATTTTTTCTCTCTCTCTTCATCTTCCAATGATTCCATGTCATGTGTGATCTGTCAATTTTTTTTTTTGTATTTATAGCATGATTGGAGATTAAATGTAAGACACAAACTCAATTCACTATCTTGGTAAAACTTCACTTTTACCATTGAGCAAGTCTCAACATGTTCACTCTTACTATTATCAAGCCATTTAGAGACTTAAATACAATTTCATTCTACTTGTAACATTCTTCACTTCAAAATCAACTTTTATAGAAGTGAATAAAGGAAAGAAACACTATATTACATACTTGGAAGCTCTTGAGTGCACATAAATTTTAACAATACTCAAGCACAAGTGCAGCCTTTTAATTTGAAGCCGTCAAGGTATATTCTTTTTAGGAGTTTGATAGTAAAATAAAAAAGATTCAAGTGTTGAAACATCGTTATTAAGTTGAGGAATGTCACCTAAAATTTCGAAGAGAGAGAGAGAGAGAGAGAGAGAGAGAGATCCATCCAAGTTATGAATGTTGACAAACTAAGAGAATGAAGCCAACAAAATTTAGACAATGTTTCTACGTGCTCCTATTAGTCTAGAAGGTTTTAAATAAGATGAGATAAAATAAAAATTATAGAAACCTTAATGTCCTTGGATATATAACCAAATACTAAACATATGACTAGATTACGAGGTATCGAGATGCTGCCTTTTGGAAAGAGGCATTAAAGAATGAAATTCATTTGGCAACAAAAAACTTGGAACTTATCTCCTGATTTAAGAATCATAGCAAGTAATTGAATTTAAACGATAGAAGAATAGTTGATGAAAGAGTAGACAAGTTCAAGGATTTGTATCATAAATTTTGTTTTTGTTTTTAATGAAGTGACAAACTCGAATGAATCTCAAATAATAAAAATGCCAACCTTCCATCTCATCGCGAGCTGTAGTAATCTTTACCTTCGCAATTAAAATACTCAACACTTTTAAGCGAAGACGCACTAATAAAAAAACTTGACGAGATAGCAAAGATTCAAATATTATTTAAGCATACCAAGTGGATCTAACGTCCATCGCCCTCGATGGACAGTAAAATCACTTCGTATACCTTTAATTGGACCACAGTTCAAGACGAAGTCAACCAGGATTGACATGATTTCACCCTGAATTTCACACAAAATTTGAGTCAAAATTGCCACATTAGTTTTGACATCTGATAAGAGTATTTTTACACACTTATTATGCACTTTTTGGATCTAATTATTGTTGAAATTAAGTGAATTTCTATTCATAATTGTGTAATTATTACTTTTTTAGGTCGAAACCCCGACAAGAAGGCGAACAAAGCGAAAGGAGAAGAAAAGGGACTAAAAGAGTACAAATTTGTGAAGTTGGGGATCAAATTGTACAAGCCAA
>CAIGRB010079127.1:11904-26848 GCA_903798255.1 Fraxinus quadrangulata | reverse complement strand
ACATTTTTCATATATCACAAATTATTTTACGGTAACAATTCAAAAGTTTTATAGATCAGAATTTATTCATTGGTCTCAAATCAAAAATTTATACGTCACAATTTATTCAAGAGTCACAAATCTATCAAATTAATAATCACATATTATTTATGGGTCACAAATCACAAATTTTATAAGTCACAATTTATTTTATGGTCACAAAACATCAAATTAATTGATCACAAATTATATTTAGATCACAATTCATCAATTGGTTATAAATTAATAAATTTTTAGGTCACGCAGTATTTATTTGTCACAATTTATCTATTATATTGATCACATATTATTTATTGGTCAGACATCAACCAATTTATTGGTCACAATCAACCAAATCATTTGTGACCACTAACATCGCTACCGCCACCGCTTCCCAACAACAAAACATCGTTTCAAACATCGCAGCCAACGTCTTCACCACCACCACCACTACACCAAACCGTCAACATCACCACCACCACTAAAACCACCGGACCACCACCATCGACCCTAAAACCACTAAAACCTGGAAACCATCAACACCCATCCAACAACAAAAAAAAAAAATCACCACCACCGTGATCTACATCGCTGCAGCAGCCATCTAGGCTGATACAGGCGCAATGTGCAACGAAACCCCTCTACGCAGCACCACTGTGCAGCAACATCGCTGTTACAGATCACCACTACACAATACCGTATGCACAAATCACCACCACCCACCATATATTTCATCATTTTTTCTGTTACACACATAGATCACATTGCATAATGATGCAGTGCCCCTCATAGCATCATTGTCCCTCACATTGCAGACCACCCAGCGCGGATGCAATCGAGGCGCCGATGTAGAAACTACCATTCCATTAGAACGGATCGAGACGACGCTCAAATCACCGTACAAAACAAAACTACAGATCGGATCGAGGCGGCGGTGCAATCAAACCACCAAAGAAAGTAAAACTCCAATAGATCGGCTCTACAGCAGCGAGTAACGTTCGTCGCTCTAAGCGTTGATGCCATGCCGATGCCGATGCCGATGCCAGTGACGACGACGAGCGAGATGAGATGAGAGGTAGAGAGAATGAAAATTTAGGGCTTGGGAAATGAAGTGGGATGATGGAGGTTGGGTTGTTTATAAATTAATTTAATTTTATAAAGTATTATTAATATTAAAATTTCATTTGATTTTTGTATAAACAAACTTTAAATTTGATTTTTGAAAATGTAACTTAAAATATCTGGTTCTATGTAATTTCCTCTAAAAATAACTTTCACTTACTTTTAAACACCTAATTAGTATCAAATGTGTACTCACCCTACAAAATGAGGTTCAAGATAGAAAAGCATATGCATTACATGATAGAATTTAAATCTTCGTGAATCTTGATTTAGAAAATTCAAAAATATATTGTCAAGATCCTTCATGTCAAATCATCAGGAGAATTATAAGTGTGGAACATACATTGATCCATTATTTTGAATCTGGAATATCAACTACAAGTTCTTGATTTTGGCTTCTTAATCTTTAATCTTGATCAATGCTTCTTGATTCTTGATTTGTTGGGGTCCTTGATCTTCCTCTTCAATATACTTTTCCTTAATATTCTTGTATTGATGAGATGACACAAATTATGAGGATTACATATGAATTGAGGATCATAACTTTATTTATTCCATATGTATTCCAGTCCATCATAAAATACATCTCTTAACGAATTTGGTGTCTACACATGTTTAGGCCTATACCATATTTTGATGCCCAAAGCCTATAACTTTATCTCTTTATTAATTCACTTTAATTGAACTAAACTGAACTTTAAGATAACTTTTATAGACAATTCATTACATATTAGGTCCACACGTGACAAATTTAAAACCCAACATAACAAAGATGTCCTCTATTCATTTACATTTAATCAAGAAAGATATTTAAACTATAAAATGTCCGATTTTATTAGCAAGTCTCTTTAAAGTACTCATTATAGATGAAATATACTGCATTAGAGTTCCTTTTCTTTTCTTGTGAGGAAATAAGGGTATAAGATTTCACCTCCAAAGATTTTTCTCACATTGCAGGGAGTTGAAGAAAGACAAGCAATACTTTATGGACAGGCTCTCGTGTGGCATATCGAGTATGAAGAGTAACAACACCGTTGTAGTTGTCAGAGGTCCAGTTCGAAAACATGTTTCATACGATGAAATGATACCAACATACTCGTTGGAAGAACTTTCTCCTTCAGAACAGAGTATGCCCAGAGGTCCAATTCGAGAACATGGAACATGTGATGAAGATATACCATCATACTCGAGGGAAAAACATTCTCCTTCGCAGCAGAGTAAGTAACTTCATTTTTACCACTAGTCTTCAATGGATTGAGTCGGCATAGTATGCAGTCTTCTGATGAAGATTGCATTATTACTATGCATCTCTGTAGCCTTCAATCAGTTCCGCGCATTCTGCTAGATTTTTATGCATAATTTAACCTTCAGATGCCTTGGATAAAATAGAATATTTTTTTTCCTGTTTTATTTGCTATAAGTAAGATTCAGGGATTATTTTTTATGGTCAGACTAAAATTTCCCAATGAAGGTTTGATATCACCATTTTGTCATGATCAGAATGTAGGAATAAGCTGGAACAGTGCATATAACTACCCTTGTTTGAGTATTTCTGTTTTTTCTTTGTTTTTGGACATTGCTGAGATTTTTCAACTGAAATATGGTATGCCTTCTCCTCCACGATCCCTTTCCCAGTTGAAGGAAAAGGAGAGAAAATGATAACAATTTACATCCGCGTATTAATACATGGTATTGCAGAATCTCCAGCAACTCAAAAGGCTAGCTCATGTAGAGAACAAGCTCATAACAGATGTGGTAGGCCATTTCGGGTTAATTCCAAAGTATTAGCCTCGACTGCTGATATTATAGAGACAGGACAGTCTGCAGTGGATATTCAGGAGATAGAGAACATTATGACAACCAAACAAGTATCTGAAGAAAACTCTAATCATCGTACTCTCAAATATCCAAATAAAGGCCAAAATGAAGTTCGTAGTACAAAATATAGTAAACGAGAGCAAAAGAAACAGAACAATGGGGAAGTTAATGAAACTAAGACACAAAAAGAAGAGGAATTTGAAACTATTTGTTCAGTTTGCGGAAACAAGCGACCTAAGCTTGGTATGCAAAGGGACTTCACTTGTGAAGAGCTTTATGTAGCTACAGGAGGGTTCTCAAAAGAAAATTTCTTATCAGAAGGTGGATTTGGTTCTGTGTATGGAGGAGAGTTGGAAAATGGACTAAAAATAGCTGTTAAGCAACACAAAGCTGCCAGTCTTCAGGGAGAGAAAGAATTCAAATCTGAAGTTCGTGTACTTAGCCAAGCTAGACATCAAAATTTAGTCATGCTATTGGGCTCTTGTTCAAAAGGAAGCCAGAGGTTACTTGTTTATGAATATGTCTGCAATGGCTCACTGGAAAAACACTTGTCAGGTAAAAAGTCTTTGAGCTACTACTGCTTCTGTTCTCTTTTATCCTCTTAATGATAAAAGAGGATGGCCTCTTTGTAAAAAAATATTACTGTATGTGGTTGGGTGAACATTTATTTTTGCACACAATAGATTTTTGATGATACGGTGCAAGGAAGATCCACTGTAGTGTACTGGAAAAATGCTCTTAGTTGAAACAAAAAATCAGAACTGAGGATTACATTTATCCATTGTACAGGTGACTGTAAGATGCCTCTCAACTGGGAAAAGAGAATAAAAATAGCACTGGGAGCTGCCAAAGGCTTAGCATATCTGCATGCCCGCAACATTGTCCACAGAGATATGAGACCAAGCAATATTCTCATTACACATGACCATGAGTCATTGGTACGATTAGGATTCTAGTAAAAGTTTACATATCAACCAATTCAAGGGAAACCAAGCTTGTCAAGTTCTGACGGTTCCATTCTAGTAACATGAATTGAAATTCCTGGTGGTTTGCTCTGAGATATATAACCCATTGTGATAAAATTCCAAATAACACCTTTGGGGTAATGTATTCCAGAGTAAGACTTCAAGGTATAGAAATGTTACCATAATAAGCATCTATAATTCGGAACAGGATGCATAAATTGTGTGTTAACCATGCCGTAATAATGTCGATTATTTTTATTCTCACTATAAAAATACAATCCTTTTCACCCAAATAGTGAATTTTTTTTTTTTTTTAACAGCTGGGAGATTTTGGTCTTGCAAAAGCACAAGAAGATGATTCAATTACCTCAGATAGTGGCATGGTTGGCACTCTTGGGTACATGGCACCAGAATATGCAGAACATGGGAAAATGTCAACAAAGACAGATGTCTATTCATTTGGAATGGTTATGTTGCAGCTTATCACCGGACTAAGGACAACAGATAAGATTCCAGAAGGGAAAAGTCTTGTTGGATGGGTACATCTTTCACATGGCATTTTTTTTTTGGTTATTTTATAGAAATGTTGGATCAATTCTTATAAGTTAGTGATTAGTTGATTGCATTGTATCTCTGCTGTGATGAAACCTTTCTTAACCTCTGCATAACCTTTTAAAATTCTCATTATAATTCTGACAGGCAAAACCACTTCTGGAAAAGAAAAACTATCCAGACCTCATCGATAAAAGAATTGCAGACTCCCATGATGTCCACCAACTACTCTGGATGGTACGAGTCGCTGAATCTTGTCTGAAAAAGGATCCTAATGTAAGGTGTACAATGGAACAGGTATGTTAATCAATTTTGAAACATTTCGACTGGATTATCATAACTACTACATCAAGGCACAAATATATGCGATTCTGAAGATCAAGTGCTACTCCAGTTTTTAAATTTCATGATTTCATAAAATATAATGCGCCTTTTATCTATTGCATTTAATGACTCCATTGACTTAATCAATGTGAGGTAACATACTGCTCATTGGAAGCCAAAACCGTTCATTCTCATTCCTTCAGAACTATAGTTCTTTATCAAAAAACAATTATACTCGAATAAAATTGATAAAGTTCGTGGGAGTTTGAGTTTCGGAGTCTTCTTGAAAGTTAGAACTACTGTCTGGTCCATATCCATGCTAAATAACTTAACATGATCATTTTCTATTCAATGCCACTCTGTTCTCGCTGATTCTTGAATTGTATATATCCTAAAGATTTATAGGAGTTAGATATTCAGCAAAATTATTGATGATGATTACAGTCAATCAATTCTGATTACCTGACTAGGATTAATAACATTGATAAGAAGGAGAATTTGGGGTTAGATCTCCTCTACTAGCACTTACCTCAGTTCCACCTTGTCACTTGTTAACCCATCTCGCCCTTAAATCCCTTCATGTTTTGTCCACTAACTCCATCATTATGTATGTTAATTCAAACGAGTCAGATTCAAAAGAACCAGATGAATCCAAAAAAATCTATATGCTGCCTATATCTATACATATATGCGACTCAACGTACGAAAATTTTGTCTCTTTTTCTGGAGTTGCAACTATATAATGCAAAAATTTAGCTTCTAAGTAAATCACAAGATAAAAGTTGGCTTACAAAGTTGATCGCGGTACAATTGAAGCCTCAGTGAGCTAGGTTTTTCAGAAAATTATCCGAAACATGGTGAATTGCAGGTTAATTTTTTTTTTTTTTTTCGATAAATGTAAATTTATATTGATCAAAACTAATATACAAGTACTCCAACATAACCGGGCTACACAGGTAGTTCATGATTTGAGCTGCATAGGTGGAGACAACACGAACTTTATTCGAGACTTGTTTCCAACAGAAATGGATTCTGAGAATAGCATAATTGACTCCCATGAATCAGAAGAGGAATCAAAATAAATGAATGAAACTTGAAAAGTGTCTGCTTCAATTGCACAGTCTGGCAAAATCTTCTTCAAGAGATAAAGGGTTCTTTTGGCAAGGGGAAAAGGTACTCATTTTTATGTGCCTAGCATGTCCATCCTAATTTGTATTCGAGCTTTCAACACAATGGTTTATTTTCTTTTTGAGTATTGACTGTGTTGGTTCTGTAATGAAAAGGTTGGATTTTATTGCCATTTACTTTTCTAATTTAATGCTGTAAATTGTATATATAAAAACTATATTTTCACATTTCTATGCTAGCTTATAATCTTGCAATTGCTCAAACTATGGAATAATAAATTTTGAGAATGATGATGATCAAATAGGTAGAAAGTGTTAAGAATTGGGGTTATCTTAAAATGTCAACTTTATTATTATGGGTAACTGAATCATTTATAAGTTGGTGTATGTTTTCATCTTTATTCGATGTGAGATTATATCCCTTAACGTGCTCCTGCAAGATGGTGGCTCGTTTGAGCAGATCAATATTGAAATTCGTGTGCTCAATTTTTTTTAGTCTTAATCAGATCGAATTGCTCGTTGGAGCTTAACGTGCTCTGATACCATATTAAGAATTGGGGTTCCATCTTAAAAAATCAACATTATTAAGAAGAGTAACTCAATCATTTATAAGTTGGTTGGTGTTTTCATTTTTATTCGATGTAGGATTATATCCCTTAACATAAAGTCGAATTTTCTGTGCATTATTTCATTTTTCTAGATGGGATAATCCTTGCCAATAATTTATGATCTTGCGTCATTACTTAATTGTTTATATCGTGATTTTTTTCTGATATTTGTTTTTTCTGGAAGAATTTCACTTTTTTGTGGGACTCCAAGGTGAAATAGGATATGATTTCACAAACTAATTTGGAAAATCATAGCATAAATGCAAATAAGTAAACATGGGAGATTTGAAACTTAAAACTTTTGAGAGTGTGTGTCAATAAACGAGAAAGTTTTTTTTATTTTAAATCATTCTTGGCAAAATAAGTTAAAAGTAAATTTGACTTATTCTTAATACATCCAAACTAATTATTGCTTTCCTCATCTGTTCATTATATTTTGGAAAATTATGTATGCATAATGGACACCATAATAGTGTCCATAATGTACACATGGCGGCTCACCATAATGGTATCCATAATGTACACATAGTACATCTCTTATATTTTTCATTGGATTTTCAGTTTTGGCTGCAATTTGGTGGTATAAGCTGCTCGATATTTGGTGGATTTTTTCATTTTTAACCAGCAAAAGCTAGTTGGTAAATTCATTCTTTTTTAACCTTGAAATCCTTGCTTTGTGGAGTTTTTTACGAGTAATTTTGGACAATCTAATTTTAAAACGAGTCAACTGTACTTCAAATTGTCACAATTGAGTCATTTATTTTACACTAGACCTTCAACCATGTCAATCTTAAATGAAACAAAAAGAGAGAGAGAGAGAGAGAGAGAGAGAGAGAGAGAGAGATAAAACTAATCAAGCACACAAAAATTTTTAGAGACTATTTTCATGCTTCTAAGCTGAATCAATTCATTTCAAAATAAAAATGAGAGAGGAATTTTAAGTCCAATCTTGTACAAGGGGTTAAGTGCACCATTGATCATTATATTTCTCAAAATGTTTTTAATTGATCATTGAACTTTAACACGTTTCTAATAATTACTGAATTATATCCATAATTTTGTTATCAACGTTAAAAATTTATACGAAATGACGTGAGGATATTTACACTTGGCACTTTTAAATGTTAATTTTAGGTTCATCAAAGTTAAATAGCTAATTAGAAAAGTTGTAAAAAGTAATAACAATCGATGAAAAATATTGAGAAAAGTATAATGATCAATGAAATATTTAATTCAATATCTTTACTCTCTTATATTTTATCTTATGTGTCCGAATTATTGAAGTGCACTATAATCAATGTAAATTAACAATCATGTATTCAATATAAGTTGCAAAAAAAGATTGAAATAATAAAAACAGCACTTTTAATTAAAGTAATTCAAACACCTTAAATAAAATGTAAGAGAGAAATTATTAGGTTAAAATATATCATTGATCACTGTACTTTTCATATTTTTTTGATTAACCACTGTACTTTCCACAACGATTTAAGCTAGTCACTGAACTCTAGTGACGAGGCCGAAAACTAACATTCAAATATCCATGTATGAATATCCATTATCCACGTTATTAATTCTGCTTTTTTTTTTTTAAGTGAACCAAGAATAATCTAATATGTTTAAAACTCAATAGCCAATCGAAAACTTAGTAAAAAGTATTTTTTTTATTTTATGTATTTTTTTTTTTNACTTGACTTGAATTCAAATCGAGAGGCTTGGCCCTCTCGGTTTAGGTAGCCAAGTCAAGAACTTGATCACGAAAAAGAATATAATATTATCAAAATAAAAGGTGAACTTTATATATATATATATATTCTAATCATTATATTTCTCAAAAGTGTTTTTAATTGATCATTGAACTTTAAAACGTCCGTAATTTTGTTATCAACCATTAAAAATTTATACGAATATGACGTGAGAATATTTACACGTGACACTTTTAAATGTTAATTTTTGGTTCATCAAAGTTAAATAGCGAGTTAGAAAAGTTGTAAAAAGTAATAATGATCGATGAAAAATAGGTGATCGCTGAACGCGAATTGAATCACGAATTTCAATTTTAAAAAATAGTAGTATTCTATCGCAATCTTAATTATTTTTCTATAAAATGGCAATAACAATAGCAATGAAAAGTTGAGAAAAGATGTTCAAGCACATTACATTATTTCACACTAATACATTATTGTCAAGACGTTATGCAAACCCAAACAAAATAGCAACATAACTTGAAAGTATCAAACTAACCCTCTTTTTTTTTTTTAATGGGTAAAACTAACCCTCATTTTTTCTATTACATAATCTGAATTTAAGTTCCACGACTAAAAACCATGAATATAGAGTAATATTTTGTACAAAATGTCTTTTAATTTTCTTTTTCTATCATCCACAACTAAAAGAATGAGATGAATGCACAAACCCCCCTTCAAACTGATGAAACTTCCAAAAATGCATCAGCCATCAAACCAAAAACCCAATTTCACCTGCCTGCCATAAGCCTGAAAAATCCTATTCTGATGCTATTAGTCTATGTCACAAGTTGCCACCAATTCAAAAACGAATGTACAATACCATGGATTCAACTCATTTCTCTGGGACCGATTTACGCGTAAATAGAAGGTCTCAACATGCAGAAGAGCCATTCAACCACCACAAAAATATATGCTCGATTCCAGAGAGGTAAAGTTCAGCGAATCCATCCATAATATAGATCAAGTTTGCATCATACTAACGCAGGGTCACGGAAGGGATGCACTAACTACTTCACACGGAAGTCATGCCTAAATGTGGTGAGATTTTGGGTAAACTTGTCCCTGTTCTTTGAATCCAAGCTTCGAGTAATGTCGGCCATCAATTTGTCAAAACACAGAGAAAGGCGCTGACGTTGATCAGCCGGCTGCAAAATGACAGAAAATGTTATCAACTTGGAAACATATAGGGACATATGCTGAATAACTATAGTTTCACGAGTCACTATTTCACAACATCACTTCACGAATGAAGAATGCACCAAGGAGTATGGATAACAGCCCATGCATTATACATGCTGAAAACAAAAGGATGCAGATAACAAGTGAAAACAAGCGCAACAGACACAAGGACTTCCCAAAAGCTTCAGCAAATATTACACACTCCAGCAACAATAATTATACTTTCTGCATTAGATGCACGATTTTACAACAAAGCCTTTTATGTTGTTCAGCAGAAAGCAATTTAGCAGCTGAGCAAGGATATTCATTAGTTGGCAGATATTGAGGTATAATACTTCAGCAGTTGGTTTATTTTTCTTCTATTTCTGCTTAGAATAACATTGAAATAATAGAACTACTATTATTGCAAAACTAGTTTCAATAGAAAATCATCATCTTTACAGAAACTTCAGTTGGCTAGGAATTTTGTAATTTTTGGCAACCATTTTTAGAGATAAGGACAAATTCAGATTGACAATCTACATCAAGAACTAACAGCCAAACAATGACAAATAGAAACTAATCAATGCTCTGCAATCATGGCCACTAATATATAGATTGCAATTGCCAATATTGTCACGGTGGTAATATAGCATAGAGATATACCTGTGAAGCCAAAATTTGAGCTTTCAAGTCCGTAAACATCTGCACGCATATCATTGTCCTTTAGATCCATTGCCGAGTATGGTTAATTCAAAGCAAATAAGAAGAAATTCTTAACAGAAACTAAAACAGACAGCTCATTTCTCACTATCTCTTCCTGTTTTATCGCTGATGTAGGACAATTCTATTGTAAATAGGATTAGGATTATATATTTATAATAAAACGTCTAACTGTAATAAGTTTTATCTTTTTATTCTAATATTTTGTTAAGAATAGAATTTCTTTTCTTTATTGACTAGAATAGGATTTATAATTTATTTTAGAATAGGATTTTAGTTTATTTTCTTTTAAATTTTAGTTTTCTTATTTTGGGTTATTAATAGGATTAGAGAATAGTTTTGCCTATAAATACAAAGGCATTGTACATTTTTCAACAACAATCAATTATTATTCAGTATATACAAGACATGATTATTCAAATATCATTCTTATTTATTATATAATTCTTATTACAAGAATTTCATAAACGCTTCCACACCAATCACGTATCCATCTTAGTATTCTTGTGTCAGCACACCCAATTAAAAACTGTTATAGATGTCTAACGATAATTAAGTTATTTCAATAGAAAACACGTTACAAAAGAAGTGAGAGAGAGAGAGAGGAATAGTCAACCATAATCACCTGCTCACTTATGAGTATCAAGCTCAACATTGGCCTGCTAAGACTCCATTGGTTGCCACAGTCCGAATATAAAACAATCTCAAAGAGAGTTTTTAATATCTGAAAAAGGAAGCTAAAAACTAGATTAACATATAAAAGCACAAAGACAAGTTTATTTGAATGTGTCATTACATGGAAAGCAAGGATTAACGTTTTCAAAACAATCTTTAACATTGACATATTACTCATCAGAATAAGAAAACCATAAGCAATCTAACCATAAGCAATCTTACGCTACAAACATAGTTACCCACTTGGCAGGTAATGGGTCCAAATGCAAGCTTAACAAACATAGTTACGCTACAATTTTTTGACTTTTCTGATTTTGTTGGAAAAAGTTCCCAACAACCTTTATGGAACAGAGAGAATACAAGTTAATCGAGCTATAAGCACGTATGGAAGTCCATGAATTATCAGACAGGTTGCTCAGTGCTTCAATCTGGTACAAGTAGTCATGCATGGAGCATCTTTAACATAATGCCCTTGTTTACTTTTCGATCAAGTGGAATAGATTTTAATGATATGTGCAATAACGGCACATGATTTACCTTGCAAAAACTTCACATTTGATTTTTTTATCTTTTTCTATTAGAAACTGTATTTAAGTGCATGTACAGATCATCAAAAAATTGCAGTGTCATGCCACAGAGTTAACAATCAATATTTGCCAGCACTAGGGTAGAATGTTCGTCATTGCATGATGACACATATTATATAATCATTCAATAAATGTGTCAAAGCCAATTTCAGGTAAGTGATAGAGGCACCATCCAACAAAAACTCAGCTTGCAATTCCACATTGATGGAAACCAATATAAACAATTTGACACCAGCCTAGAAAAAGAATTCAACAAGTACTTTCTACCCCCAAATTTACTGTAAAACAATCCAGATGATAATAGGAAATTAGTAACTAGGAGGAAATAACTTTTAAAGCAAATGTACTGGTTGCCACAGTGAAAAATGAGGGTAGTCTTTGGACAAGAAAGAGAACTGCTGCACAAGAAAAAACTTGTCTTGAAGAATCCATCACTTACTTCTGGAAGCAATCTGGGGCATTCTGCAAGGTTCCTGGCAAGATTAATTGCAGTTGGTGAAGTAGGCGCCTCCCCCATGGTTATGTTGTTGAAATAGAAAGCAGCCAAGTTATCAATTGCAGATGCACACTGACATACAATTAGAAAGTTGGACTCTGTAAGTATGACCATGAGATAATAATTCTAAGGCGTAGCAAGAAGAAAAGCATCTACTTAAACTTTAATCAACACATTAACCAAAGAACTGCCTGAAAATTTAACCATTCAAATGAAATCCATGCAGCTGCTTAATGAAAATGATAAGGAAAATGCTGTAAAACATTTACTACTCTATTTAGAGGCAGTAATCTGTAGCAGCTCTAAGACATCAAAACTAAGCAACGCACACAGCTGTATTAGTAATAAAAGAAAACTTATTTTTACCAGTGCATCAAGCACGAGAGACTGACCTTTAAATTTTTGATACCATCATCGAAACTCTTAAATAGTAGGGAAATTTTTCTATGGACTCAACCAAGCCTATACACCCTTAGTAATATGTGAAATGATAGAAACACGGGACAGTTCAAAGTTTACTTATCAGACACATATTAGAATTGTAGCTATCTTTTCAGTTAATACATTAAAGGGATGAGGGAAAAAAAAAAAAAACATTTTTGCGCCACAAAAAGTGAAACTGCAAGATAGGTAATTTCACAAGGCAGACTTCTCTTACAGTACACTATTTCCTAACTAAGAAATTGTCCCCGTGCTTTAAATTTCTCTTCTAAAGTATGCAAAAGGATCCTGTTTCCTCCAACGTTACAAGGTTCTCAGTTAAGGTTTAATTCAGAAGAATCCCAGTGCTGCCAAGGCTAATTGAAAAAATAGTTGAACTAATAGACCAGCAAACAATCATGTCCTAGTCCTAGTGATTCAATTCAACCATATGTGCATGAAGCACGTATATACAGGACAGACACGGAAATAGCAGCTGAAATAAAATGGAATAACAGTCCATGACAATGGACTTAACAGAGGATGTGCAGTGGCAGAAAGTAAAATATATTCAGAAATAGTTGAAAAACTACCATCCGGGACGGATTCATCATAATATACCTGTGAGGATATACTAGTATCAAGAGCTTTAAGACCTGATTCAAGCGAACCAACTATACGGATGAAGGTGTTTGTCTCAAGATTGAGCACAAAAACATTATGGCTGTTGAATATAACCTCCAAAAATGCAAAGTATGCTCTTGTTAACTGCACCAGAAGACAAGATAGTTTGGAAACATAATCTTCAACAATCATAAGCATCATTAGACAAAATAAATAACGATAGATTACAATGTATAATTTTGAAATGTATAAAACATTTCACCACTGGTCCAAACAGCACAGAGATTCTTGAGGCGAGATCAATTGGCCACAAAATGCACCACTAAACCAAAAAATTTAATTATATATGCTCATTCTAGAAAAATAAATAAGTTATCCTGTAAATAAGTATCAGCAAGTATATTAAGTAGCCAGGGGAGAAAATCACTCTTCCATCCCTCTCTTCAGCACATAATAGTAACAGACCCTTTGCGAGCTTATCAATTTCTATATCTAATTTGACTCTGGTAAAGACAGCACTTTCTCAATTACAATATTACAGATAGTTAGAATATGTTTAGGGAGAAATCATTTACTAAGCACAGTGCTTAACTTATGGTAACCCATGCCATTGGTGCTTAGCATAAGTTAAAGAAATAAAAAAGTTCACTTCTCTATGGTTCGAGTTTTGAAACTTGTGTCCATGCTATCTTCCCAAACATTAATAACATTTTTATGGGAAAAATGGTCACAAACGTGCTTCAATTCTTCAAATCTTGCAGTAGATCCAAGACACATTGGCCTATAATTTGAACAAGGCACAGATAAAGACCAAGACGCGCACACACGATCCCTCAAAAAATAATCTTCCAAATTCCAATCCCCACAATGCTGTCTGTATTATCATACTAGTAGATCAGTACATAAGTTTGTAGAAAGGCCAATACATACTGTAGGAGCTAAAGAAGTTGGTAAGGCTACAACTTTTTAATCAAATGTCATTAGCACTTCTAGAGTGCATAAGAAGTATTTACAGACCTTCCTGTATGCCAAGATATCAGCCAGCGGAATTGCCAGTGTCATCTTCAGTGCAATATCGAGTGCATCAGAGAGTGCTCTATCCCCATAAAGTTCAAACACGCCAAAGTTCACATAGTTTCCAGCAAGAGCTGTCATTGGGAGGAAAGACTTTAAAAGTCAGAAAATAATAATAGTTAGATAGCGTCTTTAACCATGACATCAGAACAGCACTGCTACAGTTAAAAGGTTGTACTCATCCAAATATCAAATTAAACTATGGATCCAAGATATATCTCGAGTACTGGACTGAAACAAAACTAAAAAACTGCTTCATGCAACTCTTAAGACAATCTCGAAAAATGAACTAGGGGACACAATCAATTATAATATCACACACATTTAAATAAATTTTTTATGATATTCTGACACTTAATTGTTGCAACTTCACCTGATGTATGAAAGTCATTCAATAACTAACAAGCCAAGATGCTCATGAGCTATTCCCCTTCCAGAATGGATCCAATGGGCTAAGGCTTTAACTGATACTTCTCACCTCACAAATTCACCCTCTAAACCAACCCGCTTAGAGGAGAATAACCACCCTAGAATTTCCCTTTAATACCCTAAACCCGTCTATCTTTCCTCTAGGCCAAAACATCTGTCTCCACTAAGTATGTTTTGTAGTCTTCACTCTGCCCCCCTAGCACAAACCCAATTCTTCACTTCCCATATCCTCTTTCCTCACCCTCATTACTGCCAATTAGCCATCCAAGTCAAGCTTCAAACTAACATCACTTTCATTTTCCTTGTCATAGATGCAAACACAATTGCCTTCATCATCTATTTCTTTCTATAGTTCCTCATAAGTTTCAAGCAAACCAACAAGAACAAACAAAGCTTACAACAGTTACCAAGTCAGTTTACAAACTCGTGATGCACAGCAAATATTTTGGGTTGTATAGTAACTCTTTGGTTTCAGT
>CAIGRB010079127.1:0-11673 GCA_903798255.1 Fraxinus quadrangulata | reverse complement strand
ATGCAGAGAGTTCGACTTAAGATAAGAACATGATTTCATTACTAAACTAAATGTTAGTTCATATAAAATTTCAAAATGAAATATGGAGGACACTAAATAATGAAGTAATGCCGATAAAAGTCTAACAAAATAGGGCAACCAAAAGATAGATGTGTGGAAACTGAAACTTCCATGAAAAAACAATTACAAGGGCATCAGAATTTTCCCTTCTCACACAATGGGCTTTACCACATCAAAAATAAAAAAGTAATTTGTTAAAACACAAAAATCATCTCAAAAGGGCAACCAACAAAGAAGCGTGTAATGATAAAGATTATATTATATTAGAGTACTGCTTGGTGGATACTCGAAATATAGTGCCAATGATATTTACCTCTAGAAAGCATAGTCAAGGAAATCCATATTCCCTTGTATTTGAAGGAATAGATATCAGTAACATTTGGAAGAGTCAATATTTTTGATCCATATGCAACAAGTAGTTTGCTAACTTCTCTGAAAAGAAGTATGCCGTTTGGAGACGAAGTATCAAAAGTTAGACGCTGAGATTTGTTCAGCACAAACTCAGCCATAAGTTTCAGCAATGGTGTCGTCACCTACAAAAATCAGTTGCTACCTTACATATACAAGAAAAATAAAATAAAAACATTTCTATACATCATCATAAATTTAAGCCCCTGTTCAACAACCATTATTTGAAACTCTTTTTTTTTTTTTTTTTTTTTTTTTTTTAACACACTCATTTTCAAAACCACATGTTCACACAATAAAATATTATGCACGTAAATCCAAAACTTTTTCCTACTTTTTAACCACACATTCTCTAAAAATCCCTGTTCAAAACATTGTTTTTTAAGAAGAATGGCCATCAAACAGGGGCTAAGCTTCTATTGCTTCAATTGGTAGCAAAATCTAATATAAAAGTTTTTGCCAAAGCTGTGCCCTGATCAACAACATTTAGGGGTTCTGAATATTTTGCGATAGAGTTTGGTCAAGTTACAAAATGAAGGAAAAAGTTTCAAGAAAGGAAGCAAACATCCTCTAATTATAAGGGTGGAGATGAAGCTAATATGAAAAAAATGATGCAGAAAATAGGATGATCAAGAAATAGTAATATAAACGACTATCTCGAAAGGATCTTGTGTTTTTCTAGAAAATATTGTATAAAAAATGTTGCTTTCTAAATTGCCAAAAGTACAATTACCCAAAATTATGTTTTATTGACCATATTATCTTCTGCATAACTAAATTGCCAAAATTAATTAGTCAATTTTTTATTTTTTTTTTGTGCATGTTAATGACATTAGCAGATCTTTGTTTCCCTTCTACAGCCAGAAATGTTATCAACTAAAAAACCTAACCCTTCCTCTTCTGGAGAATCCTGACTGCAGTAACACAAATATTTCGTACTATCATCCCTTTTTATTAGAAATTTTACCATAAATATAACTAGTTTTGTGAATAACATAGACAATTTAAGCAATCAGTTATTCTCCCTACTTCTGTACAGAATTTTAAATTATTCTCTTTTTTGTCTTGAGTTCTCTCCCCCGTCATCAACTCGAATGATTGAGAATTTATCTGACAAATAGTAATTGTAGTGGATGTTAGTGAGCAAGAGGCAAGGGAGGTGATATTGTCTTGTACAGATTTAACTATGCTTTTGCAGTTAATTCCTCTAAGAGCAATAAGATCTTTTGAGCAAAATATGAACTGGCAGTAGGATTATTCTGGCAGTATTGACTATTGCACACTATAGTAAACAAGTGGACATTCTTCTCTGATAGATGTGTAAATTTTAGCAATCCTGTATATTGTGGCAAAATGTGATTTCACCTATATGACTATCAAACTGGTTTAAAGGAATTTAGAAGTGAAGACTATCAAGGACTAAATTAAAAGAAAATACAGGAGACAGAAGGAATGTGAAATATCCAGTAAATACAAGGATTAAGTCAAATAACCTCTGGTGTATCAGCCCAATGTGAGATGCCCGTCAAAAGAATAGGCATATGAGGATAAATCCAATCAAAAAGAAGCCCATAAGTTCTGCGACTGAAAAACAATGAAAAGAAGGATGATGCAAGCTATAGTAAAAGCCTATACAAATAGAACTCATAAACAATATGCACTTGCCTGTTTGTGGCCATTGCAATTCCTCTTAGATCTCTCATCAACCCAATTAATGCATATTTCACGGAATCAGTTCGAAACGTTGTCACGGGTGTCGATTCCAAAGTCATGAAAACCTTAATGGCACCCAAGAAAATTTGATAAAACTCATTAATGACGGAAACTATGGCAATTAAGAAAATTAGTTCTATTAAAATTTCAAATGCCAACAATAGCAGTTGTCTAAATATGATTGTGAAACAAGAAATCCTCTTCTTTTCTTCTATTATTTCCCTTTTTTGTCTATGTAGCACTACAGCAGAATCCTTCAAATTTATTCTACCAGGAAGTTAGGAAACATTTGGCCTATCTAAAAAGCAGGATTAAACTAAACAATACCAAAGAACCAACCAGTCTGCCATTTGCAAACACTTCAAAGGAGAGAACTGTCTTGTATCAGAATTAATGCCATTAACTACATCAACCTGAATGCCCAGCTGAGGCCCTCTATATTCCCACCAGTTCACCATAGTGAACAGAGAACTATGTTAAAATAAGTTTTCTGATTCTGAATTCCTTATATATGGATGGATACATAAAGTAAACCCTTATACAAGCAAAAAAGAGATTGTTTACCACAAAAGAAGTCAATGGCTATTTATGATAAAGCACCAAAGGGTAAAAATCACTTCACAAACATTTCATTTTGTTAATTGTAATGCAAGTTTGGCTTGCTCTTCTCAATTTTATTTTCAATTAAACATGCCCTGTTGCAATTATTTCATCATGTTATTTATAGGACAAAGTTCCATAAAAGCTTGTTTCTTTGGTCCAATGATCTAGCATTGCTGTGTTTCAGATAACTAATAAGCTCATAATAACAAAGTTATTATCAAAATAGCAGCAGGTGTTTAACCAAAGAAAGTGTGAGAATTTTAAGCACGCGGACGCACAAAGAGAGAGAGAGAGAGAGAGGGCTATACTTGCAGTAGAGGATCCATTGATGGCTTAAACAAAACAGTACTGTCCTCCATGAAGATTAACCAGCCGATAGTGTAATAAAACGTTGTTCTGCTTCGAGAGCATCTGTACTCCTCCAGAAATGGGAAATGCTCCTTCTAGATTCAGGAATCCAGGAAAAAGGATATATAAGAGGATAGGGGTGAAAGAGAAAGATTTCCACCAAAATAGATGCACAATAAAGCTGACACAAAAAACAGATTGGTTGCACTTACGTGATGATGTAACAGTATGAATTTGACAGAATCCAACTTGAGAAGTAGCTTTCCTGTCATATAACTGCAAGAAAAGAAAATGATACAACAAATGCATAAAGCTTGCTTTAGAAGATGAAAATAATTCTAATGTACAAGATACAACACAATATCATACCCAGATGCCAACTCCAAGAATAGACTTAAAGTATGACCAATAACTTCCTCACTCTGCATTTAAGAACAAAATAAGATACCATACAAATTCACTAAACAAGATCAGCAAGAGGATGCAAGAGTAAAAATATCACCTCTGTGTAACACTTGAGGTTGGTAGCAATTTTTCGGACAATAAAGTCCAACAATAGAAGATGGTCATGGAGTCCTAGAAGGTCAGATAATCGGGCATATAACTGCTGCAATAAAACAAACAAGTGTCAAGATGCAACATTAAACAAAGCTTTATAAATGAGAAGAGAACTATTATTACCTTTGATGAATGCATAGCATGGTCTCCCACATAATTTTTCCTAAAATGTTGAAAAAATGTGAGAATTGCACGATCAAGCCTTTGTTTGCTTATTTCACCGTATCTCTGTCAATCAGAAAAGTATATTAAGCATGCGTCAGCATTCCGCTAAAGATGTTACAAATTATTATGACAAGTAAACAAATTAAATAAACTTAAATCTTTAACAGAAGATTTTGAGGTTTTAAGCGACGTTTTTCGGTACAGATCTTCCAGAAAATTTTTAACCAAAAGGAAAGCTGTAGCGGAACAGCACATTTTGTTTTTCTTTCTGTATCTTAATAATAATAATACCATTAATAAAATAGAGAATTAGTCTGAACATGCAAACACACAATAAAGAGAAAGTGCGAATTAAAAAATAACTATATGAAGTTGATGCTCAAACAAGTAGAAACCAGGCAATCTACAAAAGAAAAAGCTATAGAAAGCAGATGCTTTTCTTCATTAATGATTAAAATTCCACATCACAGTCCTAATTTTTCTCCTGGTTTACCTGACTGTGCAACCCACTATCAGCAACATTTACTAATCTCAAAACACGAGCAGAAAGTTCTGCATCAATCACTTCTTGTGACTCAACACTGAACGGCAGACATAAGAGTCAGTTGAAGCTGTAATAAGAGGCTCAGAAATTTAAATCAGATAATATGTTGCTAATTTACTATGGTTACCTGGACCCAGCACACTGTTTTATTTTCACAATAACCGCTATTATATGTACAATCCAAGCAAGCTTGGCTTCAACCACAGAAAGTTCACTGGTATCACCAGTCTGGAGCTGCGCTTTTTCCTATTACAAAAGGACCAAAAAAATTTGTCATAATACATAAAATCTCAGGGGCTAACAAGGAATTCAACAAAAAGAAAGCCTTCTGGAATGAACCTTCAGCTTACCACATATATTTGTAAAATAGGCTCCATGACATTTATAAGAAACATACTACTGCTTTCGTACTGAGATAAGAAGCATACATAGGTCAATATGAAATACAACATTGAGTAGGAAAAATAATAACAAAATAAAAGGCAACAGTGAGAAAGTATAAAGGAAAATTTGTCAAAGGTCATACTCGAAATCGACAAAGATTGGGGAAGCAATCCAACTGATCTTGAAGAAGGTCAACATTGTCCAATGGATGCTCTGAAATATCATCTGGCAGCCCAGCCTGACAGCGACAAGGAGAAGCAGATAAGACGGTACTTCCAGAAACTTTATTCGAAGAGGAGTCAGTGTGATTAAAAGCATACCTGAGCAGAATCCAATCTTGATGTGATAAAACCCTCGGTTATCTTTGGTACAAATTCATCAAGTAAGCTAGGTGCATCACCTTTCAAGTACGGTACAGAACTGACCAACCTAGACCACAGCCCTAAAAGGTAATACACACTGCTGCTGGCCCACTGCAAGAGGACACATATTTAAAATCGATTTTAGAGCAAAAACTGGCACTGTGCTCTCTCCAATGGAGAATGTACCATAAGCAAAGAGGTAGAAAATTAGAAGAAAAGCAGAATTTTCTAAGTACTTCAACATTGACAATATCACATCCGGATGCATTCTACAGTCAAGTAAAATCATACAAATAAATATCACAAATTCATGAAAGATTCTTTACAACTGCTCACCTGCCAGGACAGCAAAGATTTTGAAGTGAACTCCGCAACTAAACGTATCCAATCACTGTAGCCTTCCATAATTACAAGATCTGACAACTGCAACATGACATCAAGTTTACTCACACACACAAACTCAATTTCATACAGAAAATTTTAATTGCAACAAGAAGAACATTATTGAAAATCAAAGAATGACCCATAAGCAGAACGAGTGAAAGCCATGCAAACTGCATATATAATACCAGAGAACAAGATAGAAATGCATAGATGCACTGAAACACAGAATCCCAGAATGTGTGAAAGAAAGAAACTAAACAACCATGATTTTGAACTTGCTCAAGTCTTAGGTCCCCAATTTACTTCAAATCTTATTATTGTTATTTAAAATGCTTACATTGTCAGTTCCATCCTCCTATTTCCCATGATTAAATCCTCATTACTCCCACTGTTTGAATCTTGAAACACACTTCCATTTAGAAACATTGCATACAGTTGAGATTGGAGGAAAGTACAAAAAAGATGAATGTATATTTAAACAAAGTATAGTGTGTATGAACAAAATACCCAAAAAAAAAAAAAATAAAAAAAAAAAAAAAAACATGGTGCTGGATTTGCATATCGAGTATTACATGCACAGGCCTATAGTTGTAAGAAGTTATCGCTACACAACCAAACACAAGACATACTAATAGCATTTTAGAAAGGAAAGATCAAAGACTGTAAGTATACAAGTCAGCTACCTGATAGTTAACTCTGAATCGTCCAAGAAGACGACAGAACTCATGGTAGTTATCATGATCGGCAAGACCTGGTTTAAAGATGAATAAATTATTCTTAACTGAATAGGGTATGATAAAAGGCAAGAAGCAAGAAAACTGGAAACAACAAGATGGATAATCATAATAAGCGCCACACTAGAATTATTAACAATGTTATCACAAAACAAGATAACCTGGCCAAAAAAATACCTGATTCAAATGGGAGAAGTTTTAAACCAAAAAATCACTATTGGCTTTTTTAAAATAATATTTCATTTATGAAACAGTTCGCAAGCATTAAATCAGGAGAATGGTAAGGAATGATGAATGAACAAGTCGCTTCTGATAATCGCTTTTATCAATATTCGCCTCAGGAAAGAAAATGACAAATAAATCAGACTATCAAAAAACATAAAAAAATGAAAACAATAGGAGGAGGAAAAAAGATAACAGTACTGCATCCAGGTGTGGAAATTGCATCAGGAAACTAAAGAGAAAAGGTCATGTATTTTGTATTTAAAAGTACTAGTAAACCATATCATTGAGAAACATTCAAATAAAGTCAAGTTACATAAATATCCATCATTAAGTATATTTCACATGCAGAAGACCTGTCTGTCTTAAGTCCCATCAATAACAATCCACGTGTTCTTCAACTTTTCGGTATAGCTTAAGTGATGCCTGTCAGGGTTGTGGAAGTAATGTTCAGCTGGTACCATTTGGTAGTGGTGAAGGTAAGATGAACTGAAGAACCATTGAAGGCGTGAAGAAAGAATTCATTCTCTATAATTTTGACAAATCGGAGGCACTCATTTTATTTTTTTGAAATAGGCAGTTCATTCTTGATTATGTAAATTCTTGAATGGACCTCTTGATTAGTAAAGAGAACAGAGAATTGAATTAGTTCTGTACAGCTTGTATATTAATAAATTTTTTAGTTAACAGAAAAGTTTGAAAAGGGGAAGTTATTGTAGCTTGACCTTGTGTCACATTAATGGGCTCCATTTTATTCAAAATGCATTTTTCTCTCTTCTTTTCAATCACACATTCTCCAATAAAATAATATTGCATGTAAAATTCAAAACTTTTCCTTCATTTTTTACCACACATTCTTCAAAAAATCACTATTCCAAAATATATTTTTTCCCCAAAATTTGATTTTAATGGAGCCCAAAAAAGGGCTAAATTCGTTTTTTGGAACTTATTTTAATTAATCATATAATTTTGATTAATTTGGATACTATGAATGCTTGCACTTCAAATTCACCATGGCCATAAAGTTATTAGGCTTTAGCCTTTTTCCTTTATAAATATGGAAACTTTCCAGTCAAAACCATAGCAAATTAATCGACTTTTGAATCTTAATGAAATTTGTTTTCAGTTCTCCTATTACACGAGGCTTTGCTGAAATGGTAGCCTAGATCCTAATCCTATATAAGTCATTGGTTTCCTTCTAAATAGCATCCAAAATGCATCACTTGTGTTGTATATGTGGCTTATATAGAGTGAAACACAAGTGTAGGTGTATTTTCTTGTACGGGGCCCTAAAGTCTTGTATGGGCTTGGGCTTGGGCTTGGGTTAGTATGAATACTAATGATGTAACTCTATTATTCATACCTAATAAAATCTCTGTTTCGCTTCTTATGGACGTAGGCATATTGCTGAACTACGTTAAATACTTGTGTTGATTTCTCTATTCTTTTGCACTTAAAATCCAACAACTCAGAATCAGAGTAAAGATGGTCCACAACTTGCCAGCCTATTGGGAAACAAAAAAATATTAAGTAACAATCTATGTATATCAACAACCTAATGAACTCGTGCAAAGAGATGGAGTTCGAATTCATGACAAAATTCCAGAAATGATGTGCTGGAAGTTCCAGAGGACAATAATCTCTCCATACGTTTACAGACAGCACTATTCTCACCGATATCATTATTTTCTTCCATGAAATTTCACAGGTGGTCTTTCATCATTGTTAACTAAAGTGAAAAGAGAGAAGATATCTTTATGAAAAGACTTTAAGGGACTTACACAAGTAACTGAGATATCTACTCTTAACAGAATACCTCCCACATTCCGTTGTAACAATTTACCTGATGACCCTATGCCTCAATGAGACTAATTCTAAAGGAAAAGTTTTCCTAGTAAGTACCAAAATTAATCTTACTATGAAGACTAGACTAAAGACCAATTCCACTTCAAAGAGAGTAAAATGCCAGCATAATTATCGAAAGTAAGAAATAGCTGCTCATTACATTCAACTTCCGGTGCCTAAGAAGTAAAAAAATTACTGTAAATCTGCCAATAATGGCACCATACTGCAGATATTAAGAAAATAACGAACAGTACTTATATAGAAAGAAGTGGTTTCTTGGGTTTATCCACATATATAAAGTTGTACAAACTGAAAAAGTTTAAGAACAGTTCCTGCATACCTTGCCCAGTTCTTAAAATTTCTTTTGTTCCTGATATGAGATGGTCCAAGAACTTGGTGCGCGTAGCATCATTAGTGAAAAGAGAGCGTCTTACAGAAGCCAATCGCACTAAGCACTCCAGCGACTGGAAAGCACCACATAATTTAAAACTTAGATAAGCACAAACAAAATCCACGATAGTAATCAAGTTCAGAATTTGTATAGCCACAACACAAAACTACAAAAAAACCCACTGGGCATTGTAATGCCATAAATTAAAACCAGATGAGGACTGTGTAAAGATTATAATATAGGGATACACATTGTGAACTTACCTCCTTGGAGATAGGAGGCTTTGTGAGTGCATAATAATCGAAAAATATCTGAAGCGTAGAAAGATCCTCTAACAGTGGCTTCCAAGAAGATGGAATCTGTGATGTGAAATAAAAGCTAGATCAGCTATATAAAATTCCCAGAATACGTCCATTGACAACAATCCCTCATTAATATATGCGCATAAAGATCGTAACATATCTTTAATGCTAAACTGAAAACAGATTATTAATATGTTAATAAACTCGTTTTTAAAGCCCGGTAAACAAAATATACCTGAACAGTTCCAAATTCTTCAGAACTTTCATCGATTGTCGTCCCAACAAAATCAAAAGACAAACACTTCAGTGATAGGGATAGTGCCAATTCTTGCAAGCGACTCATGGCTGCAATTTTCAAATTAATAACTATCAGACTACTCTCGCAGTTAAAAACATAGGAATCAAGCTATTAGTTAACACCTGTAACAAAACGAAAACGAAAACTAGCACATTACCATCATTTTTTAGTTGATGCAACGAAGTTAAAGATATCTGAAAAATTTGGTAAAGAGACTGATCCCTGAAAGAGCAGGCCACCTTTCGATGATGCGATGAAGGCACTCCTGGATTTGGCTGAAAGTATAAAGTCAAGAAACATCAAGTAGAACCCAGACATGTAGAAATCTGAGGATGGTGAAAAAGGAAAAACATAATAGCTTTTTATAGTTTAAATGAAATTATAAGAAAAATTAATTCAGTCAACAGTAAACCCTTGTTTGGGCTCCATTAAACCAAAAATCCATTTTTTCAACTCTTTTTCAACCCCCACATTCTTCAATAAAATCATATTACACGAAAACCCAAAACTTTTCCTTACTTTTTAACCACAAATTCTCCAAAAAATTACTATTCCAAAACACTTTTTCCCGAAACTTCACTAAAATGGAGCCCAAACAAGGGCTAAATATCAGGTGACAGTGCAAAGTGCAAAGCTGTGATTCCATAAAATGCTGAAGCATAAAGCAGAATTTCAAAGATCTTCCAATTTATAATTCCTCTGTGAACTTTGGTTTCTTCAAACTAACGAAAAACTTGGACGAATGTTAAAAGAGTCCAACCTGATTCATCTCAGAAACAAGCTGATTTAATATCCTTAAACCAATAGCATAATGATCTGATGTCGCCTGATGAATAAAGAAACCTCGTCAAGAATTCTAGCATAAGCATTAGCAACCAAATTACAATAACTTAGTTAAAAGCAGAAACATGGAAAGAAAGACGCACAGAGAAATTAAATGTGAATAGATTTCCAAAAGAACGACGATACTGTCCAGTACATGCAAACTAAATATTCATGTGGAACAAATACCATCAGTTCAAATAGCAGAAGTTGGCATTGAAAAGATAAGATCGATTATTTGTAGGATCAAGTTGGAATGATAACGGGAAAAGGAAAACAAATAAGCTCTGAAACATGTGCCAAAAGAACCTTATCGGTATTGAAATGATTTTTATAGGTAACCAAATAATTTAGAAAGGCAAAATAATAGTTGCACCAGAGAAATAGCGGAAAGATCCTCTCCTCTTACGATAGGCAAAATTTTTGAAGATCTCACTGAACATATCCTGTTATCATCTGTGACTCCTTTCATCTCGTATTTCTCTTTTCATTTGTTTTTCTTATGTTGGCACAAGTCCATCTTTTGTCTATAATTTTGAATCGTAAGACGTTCACCTTAAAGGTAAATGGAGAGTGGCAACTTTTCCAGCCCACCTAAATCAACCTTCCAGTCTCAAAGTAACTATCAATAATGATTATTATACAAATCACTTGACTCCTGAGTACAGAATTTCATTGTAACAAATGTCAGGCTCCTCCACATGCAAAAATACGGCGAAGATAATGATGATGATAAAAGAAAACCGGTTACCCTCCCTTTTCCCCGGGAAATGAAAAAGATGGAGATAATAAAGATATGGATTAGGATGGTGACCTTGACAGTCAATAATCCTTCAGAAATGCATGTCAAGCATTCTTACAGGCAGAATTCTGTTATCGTCGTAAATAAACATCTAACAGCCGGATGTTGAAGTCCAATTGTTAGAACGATCTTATAAAGCATAGGATTTTCTGACTGAAAGACCTCTGGTAGGCTCATAGCAGATGTTATGCAGAGCAACGAAGCAAGGAGTGGAAAGCATTGTCATTTATTTCAGAATTTGCATATTTTGTCTTTTATGTAGATAATCTTCTGTGCAATCATTAATGTAAATCGATATCTAGTAGAAACAAAATGATTTTCTAATAAAGACATTGAGAGGGAGATGGAATAGTTATGTATAGCATTGTTATTGCAAACTTTTTTGGGATTAGTTATAATTAGATGCTATCACCAACTTTTGGAATCTGATCTGTTTCACTTAATAAAAAGAAAAACTTGGTGAGATGCTGAATTATTAAAATCGAACGGGGACTCCAATTTTTACCTCTTTAAGCAGAATATTTATCTAATAAGTTATATGTTTTATCAATAATCAGTTGTCTATTAAAAGAAGTTAGGCTCTATAACCTAAGTTGCATGGACACGGATACGCAATATGGATATGACACGACATGGACACGCCGATACATGATTTTTCAAAAAAGGCACGTAGATTTAAAATCTTTAAAAAATTTAAATTCATGTATTATATCTTTATTTTTATAATT
>CAIGRB010079111.1:8068-23860 GCA_903798255.1 Fraxinus quadrangulata | reverse complement strand
GGTTGCCCCGACCCCGTCCCGTTCCATTGTCATCTCTACCTTTAGTCACTTTGAAGTGGGTCAACACACTATTCGAGATGACCCCTTGAGATCGGACACCAATAGTTAACTTATTTTTCTTTTTTAATATTTATTCTAACTTACAATCATGCCACAGATTTATTGATAACAAAAAACAAAGAACTGTCCTTGTGTCACTTTTCTATATACTTGTAAATTCACTGTAGAAGCAATGTCTTACGATGTATACACTCTTGGCATAAACAGAGAGCTAATCTAGTTGATCGTTGATTCGCCTCTTTTTTACTTTTCATTTACTTTCAATCGCGTCTTAATTTGACTATCAAGGCGCCACCCACGAGTTTCTCTCAAAAGAAAGTTACCCAGAGAAAAAAACTAAAAAAGAACTCTTTTTTAGTCAAAAGTTTTGATCTCACTTTGAGAAGGTTCATCGACAATTCTGCTCAAACGAACAAGTTTTACTTTTTTGTCCTTCTCTAATGTTGTGCAACGTCGTCTAACCCTCCTTTCCAAACACGTCAGTTTTCGAGAAATTGTTGACCGGCTGCTGCTTTGCTTCTTCAAATGTGCACATGAGATGAAACGTAAAGAACAATCTCTTATTAGCTATTATCTAACAAAGGCACAAATCAAGTATTCTTAGCCCTCACACTAAGAAAGGGACATCAAACTTATTGACTAATCAACATTAATTATGACAGACTATTATTTCTTAAAAGCTGGATCGAAGTAACACGGGATTATCGAGAATTGTAAACAACTGTATGTAAAAAAATGTAGTGCCATTTGCTGCAGTCTTGATCATCATGCAATATATATATATTCACAACTGTTCTTGATTCTGAATGCATCAATAATGAATCAAATTTGATGCAATTAGTGTTGATACAGTTAGTGTCCATGAAAATTCCTGTTCCATTTCTCGCTATAATTTGGATATGTTCATTAATTACCAGCCTTTCTCATCCTCTAGATCCTCTAACCCCGACTGAGATCGAACAAATTAGGCTCCTCGTTCAAAAGTCTCGCCTTGGAGCCCTTTCGAATTTAACCTTTCATTTTGTTGACATCGAAGAGCCAGAGAAAAATGATGTTATCAGGTGGCTATCTTTGCATAAAAATGGATCTTTTCCTCACCGTCGAGCTAAAGTTGTAATCCGCGCAAAGAATAAAACACACGAGCTCGTTGTGGACTTGGCAACTGGTTCGATCGTTTCTGATAAAGTTTATAAAGGCCATGGTTACCCTCCTTTCACATTTATTGAGTTTTTTCGGGCCAGCAGGCTCCCTATGAAGCATCCCGAATTTCAAAACTCGATTTCTAAAAGGGGTTTAAGCTTATCAGAAGTCACTTGCTTACCATTAACAACAGGTTGGTTCGGAGAAGTTGTAACTCGAAGAGTTGTTAGAGTTACGTGTTTCTATCGTGGAGGTACGACTAACATTTGGGCAAGGCCTATTGAGGGCATAACTCTACTAATCGATGTAGAGTCGATGGAAGTTATCAAATATGTGGACAGGTTGAAGGCTCCATTGCCTAAAGCTGAAGGCACTGATTTCCAAAGCCAGAGGCCTAATTATGTCCTATGTAATGGAACAAACTCTCAGATAGCCATTGAAGGACATGAAGTTCGATGGGCTAATTGGGTTTTTCACGTGGCATTCAATGCTCGTGCAGGACTAATCATATCGACAGCTTCTATATTTGATGAGACGAAACACAAGTTTCGACGTGTGCTATACAGTGGGCACGTATCAGAGACATTTGTTCCGTATATGGACCCTACTTCAGAATGGTACTACCGGACTTTCCTGGACGTTGGAGAATTTGGTTTTGGCCGGTCCGCCAGTACCCTAGTTCCCCTTATCGATTGTCCAGGCAATGCAGTGTACATGAATGGATACATGGCTGGAGGGGACGGACATGCACAGGAAGTTCCAAATGCCATTTGCATTTTCGAGCGATATTCTGGGAATGTTGCTTGGAGACATACAGAAGTTGGTGTACCTGGAAAAGTGGTAAAGTATAATTCTTAAATTCAGCTAATCTTTTGCAGGCTTAATAGAGAACTTTTTTTGTGCTGAATCGAATTTACTTCGATCTGCAGATAACCAGTGGAGAGGCCGAAACTAATTTGGTCGTAAGAATGGTGGCAACTGTTGGAAATTATGATTATATACTTGATTGGGAGTTTAAGCAAAGTGGTTCCATTAAAGTTGGGGTAAGTAGCCACCACTTATACAACTTTCCATGGTTTCTCCTTGAGCAATTTCTCTTCGAAGAAAAATGTATACACAGTTTTCTTGCGTCGCTCTTAGAAAACAGGTGATCTGCGGTCAAGGATAGGTGTATAGTACGTTTAGGTTCTACACAATCCAACAATTTCATCATCTTAAACAGTAAACTGAGTATTTTGCTTTCCTATGGACATTAATTCACATTTTCATTGGAATAACTAACTCTTAGACATGTTGTTCATTTATTTCAACGACATATCCGTCCTTTTATGGCAGGTAAGTCTAACTGGCGTGCTAGAGATGAAGGCAACGGAGTACACGAGTACTAATCAAATAAACGAGGATACTTATGGAACCTTAGTAGCAGATAACACAATTGCAGGCAACCATGATCATTTTCTTACTTACTACCTCGACCTTGATATCGATGGTATTGATAACTCATTCGTGAAATCTAAATTGAAAACTGTTAGGCCAATGCCCACTGGCATTTCATCAAGGAAGAGTTACTGGAGAGTTATTCAAGAAACTGTTAAAACAGAAGCTGCTGCTAGGACTCGACTAGGTTTGGATCCGGTCGAGCTCTTGATAGTTAATCCTAATAAGAAAACAAAGCTTGGAAATCTCGTAGGTTACAGGCTGATCACCGGACGACCAGCTGAATCCTTGCTCTTAGACGATGACTACCCACAAATACGTGCATCTTATACAAAGTATCAGGTGCAAGTGACCCGCTATAACAAGAAAGAGAGGTGGGCCGGAGGTTTTTATGCCGATAGGAGCCACGGAGATGATGGTTTATCTAAATGGAGCCGAAGGTTAAATCTAATTCTGAAATTTTATAATGTTAAGAACAAAAATGGTTCCTTAGGATCCAATATGATGCGTTTGTTTTTCTTATGCTGAGCAGGAATAGGCCATTGGTAAACAAAGACGTAGTTATGTGGTATACTATCGGCTTTCATCACAATCCATACCAAGAAGATTTTCCAGTGATGCAAACACTATATGATGGTTTTGTGCTCAGACCAGCAAACTTTTTTGAAAGAAACCCTTCACTGAAAGACTAAGCCCCTGTTTGTTTGACATTAATTTCACAGGGAAATGATTTTTTTTACCATTATTTTCAAAAAAGTGCGCCCACTCTCACACAAATTGGTCAAAGATTCCGGCTGCAACGGTATAAATTCTCCTTAGTAGTGGAAACACAAAGGGCCAAATGCACGTTTGGTACGCAATACTCAAGATGGCTAGACGGTAGCGGGGACAACATTTTCACTTCTTTTTCTTCAATAATATTATCCCTTGATATTGCTCTCTTTGCCAAACATGCACTTATTTTTCTTTTTCATTGGGATAAGTTTTGGGTGTATGTTGTAATAAACCAACAATCATCAATTTTAGAATGCTAAGTTTCATCAATAGCAGCTTAAAAGTTCCTTTTTTCCGAAAGTACTAATCATCAATATTAGAATGCCAAGTTTCATAAAAAAAAGTAGCTTTTAAGCTACTTATAAGCACACCCAATAAGTCCTTAGATTTGAAATACAATAGGCCATATTGATATTCTTAACACTGTAATATGCAAGCTTGATAGTATCGTAGAAAGCAAAGTGCCAATAGAAAACATACAAACATTAAATAGTCCAACCAATATTTGTGGCATCGATAAAAATAAACATAAAGGCACAGTGTCACATAATTAATTTCCCTCGCCTCATATGTCATATACTTGCTTACCAGTAAACTTGACCTCGATCGGGCTGATATTTTTACCGATGGATCGCATGTTCTGCCCAACTCCTTGGCGACCGGGGTTCACCTTCTCGGGGTAGACACCATCTTTAGGGTGCAAATATTGCACCTCACCATTAGGAAAAACTCTGTAAAATTGGTACTTTATCTTGTACTTGGACCTCAGTCTAGTCCCAAGAGCCAAACACTGTTCTTTCCTAGCCAATTTCAATAGATTCGGCCCCTGCCGCATAATGGCGGCGCCACCAGTCGGCATTTCAAAAATTTGTTCCTTTGGTGATTCCCATGTAATGACATAGAATTCCTCCACCTGGGCTTTACGCAATAGTCCACCGGTGCTGCCACCAAAGATTGGTGATGGAGTGTTCGGGTCCAGTTCCGGCGGGGTGAAGCCGACCGGAGCCTCTTTCTCCAACTCTTTCGTGGCAGGCGCTTCCTCAGCCATGGCCCTTATAGGACGGTGTGCCACGGTGGACTTGATCGGCCTAGGACTAATGAATGATGCAAGTGAGGATTGCTTCCACGGCACTGCCGCCCGGTCGCCGCCCGAGAGGGCTGGGGTGAAGAGGGACGCTTGAGTTGCCATGGCCATAAGAGAATTTTATGGTGTTTAGTTGAATGTGATGAGAAAAAAAATGATGAATATTTGATAACAAAAAGGTTTACATTTTTGTGTTGGATTTGTTATTTTTCATAGGTTCGGACAGTAGATAAGGTGATATGGTTCAGACCAATTAGAGTGTATGATTTTGATATGCAGTCTTAGCCATAGATTGCACGCTGCCTATATTGCCACATGTCATTCTTCAAATGATTGGCTCGGAACGTGGAAATCTCAAGTTATACTTGAAATAGTTGAGCTAGAAACGTCGATATTCATGTAAATTGCAGAGTCGGATAGGATTAAATTGCATGACTTAATTAGAGACGGAATTAGCTCTACTCAATTTTTTTTTGAAGTACGACCAAAGTGTATGAGATACTTACAATCCGATAATCTTCGACTTCCATTCAGCATTACTCTATCATGCTTTTGTCTACACAGGCATGATCCATAAAAAAATTAAGGAGATGTTAATGTGCAAAGGATCCAAATCATCTCTCCTTAATTTAGATACCTAACATTTTCGATAAACTTATTAATTTTGTCAAAAAATAACACCGTTAAAATGAAATTGGCCACTCCCATCAGATATGGCCGAGCTTACTAATACCCATTTAATTAATACTTTTCAATGTTTTTCAAGTTCACAATGTCAATTGACAACATCAAGGAAACTGTTTCTATGGAACATACGCCTCCCAAAAAATAATGAGGGCTTGCAAAGGTTTCAAACATGTACAATAATATCTAATAAGAGCATCTTGTTACTTGTTTTGACATTAAGTTTCACGTAACAATAAGGTGTCAAAATTGGTTTAATTGCCCAATCCTGTGATGACCCATCACCTTAAGAAATTGGATTGAAATCTGCCCATTTTGAATTAGAATTACATTATAAAGCTCCATTGAGGTCACAACCTCAATATATGTGCCGTTAAATGATAAGTTAAATGAAAGATGATTTCATCTATCATGTAATGTCACGTAGATTGGAGGGTTGTAATCCTAGTGTGGCTAAATAGTAGTGTTATAAAACTTGAAGGACTAATCGGTCCGATCCAAAAATCGTCAAATCGAACCCATGTCTGATGCGATTCATTCATTTTTATAAGGGAAATTTTCAAAACTAAGATATTAAGCTTCACACATTTCAACTTTAAGAGAAGGTTTAAAATTTAAAATTTTAGATTTTTTAAGGTTTAAAATTTNAATTTTACATATCACAAATGATTTTACGGTCACAATTGAAAATTTGTATATGTCACAATTTGTTCATCGGTCACAAATTAAAAATTGAAGCTCCACAAATTATTTTACGGTCATAATTCAAAAAATTTATATGTCATAATTTGTTCATCGGTCACAAATCAAAAATTTTATAAGTCACAAATTATTTTGCAGTTACAAATCAGAAATTTTATAGGTCACAAAATATTTTACGGTCACAATTTAGAAATTTTATAAGTCACAATTTGTTCATCGGTCACAAATAAAAAAACTTATACGTCACAACTTATTCATCGGTCACAAATTACAAATATTATAAGTCACAACTTAGAAGATAGTCACAAATTAACACGGCTTTGACTACTCATAGTGGTGCCAGAGAATGAGGAGAGTGGCGTTGGTAGAGAGAGTGAGACGAGAGAGTGCCAGAGAGAAAAGAGAAGGACGAAGAAATACCCGGCTTTGACTACTCATAGTGGTGCTCCCACAGCAATGCACCGCTGCGACATCGCCAAACGAGACTGGGCTGCCGACGGAGAGGGAGGAGAGTGTCGCGGTAGAGAGAGTCAAAAAGGGGAATGACGAGAAGGGTGAAGGAGGAGGAAAATTAAAATGAAATTGATTAGGGTTTAGGATGAAAATTGTATAATTAATATTTAATTAAATATGAAATATTTGATTTTTGAAAAATAAAACTTGAGATCTGATTTTTGAATATGAATTTTAAAAAATAGGATTTTGTGTAACTTCTATTTTTATAATTGAACATTTAACCCATTAAAAACCCGTAGAACCACCGGGTTTCTAATAAACCCGTTAGCCCATACTTTGTCTATCCGTCCGAGCCAATGTTATTCTAGATAACCCACTTATTTTACCTACAACACATAACGATGCAATGAGAAATCAAAAAAAAAAAAAAAATCCTTTTGCCGTCTCCCAATCTCACTGTTGTTCATCCATCCCAAGAATCTAAATCTCCAATTCAAGTTATAATACATGGAAGAAGAATTTGTAAGTCTATAATTTAGTATTTTTTGTGGAATTTCAAATACGCGAAAACCATTTTCACTGTTATAATTGTTTCTTTTTTTTTTGTTTTGTGTGTGTTTTAAATTAAATTGCATTGGTAAATTCAGAGGAAGATGGATGACTTATGAAAATTTTGAAACTAAGCATATTCCAGTGATCTGATAGTTGATTTTATGTGTTATTCCGTTGCAAGACATACAGACATTACCTTCTGGAATTTTGTTGTTACAGTAGACTATTAGTTGCATCAATTGCACCTTGATTCGGCAACTGTAGAAATTCAAAAATTTCTTGAAAGTTGGCTGATATTGCAGATTGCAGAGAACTTAGTGCTTTAGCATTGTGTTCACATGCATATTTGATTGCATCTGAGTAGCAGGTTTTAGAAAGAAAAAAAAAAATCCTCCATATTTAAACTTTATTCCTTTTAGAGGATTATTTCTTTTGCAAATGCAGGTTTTGAGGATTATTTAAATTGAATTCAGATTTTTCATGGATGTGGTGGAGGATTGTTCTGTTTTGTAGATATGACTACCATTTTATCATTTATTTTGGTGAGAGTTGATTTATGTATAACTTGTGATCTGAACATGTACAAATTTAAAAGCCTTCAATTTGGGTTTGATATGATTTATTGTTTCAGATGCATATTTTACTATCTAGAATTTATTTAATTTTGATATGCATATTGATCTATAATCATTTAAATAACATAAGGTTAACTTAGTTATGGTAGAAATGTCAAAATTTTATTATTCAATAAAAATAGTTAATAATATATGTGACATGAATTGACCCGCTAGTCGAACCACTAGCCATTGACACGCTACATTGTCCGGATTAGTTTTGACACTATGCTAAATAGCATTACTCTTTGAATTCAATCTGTTCACGAGTCCAATAGCCATAATGAATGAGTTGTTTCGGGCTTAATTATGTGCCAAAAGATCCATGATGTCCAGCCAATTGGCCTAGTTACTAAAAAATCAAAAGTTACTAGTCAATTAAAACAGTTTTTATAATGTCTTTTTCAGTAATGGGTTTGGACGATTTTTGCACTATTCTCAAGTCAAACCATTACGGTTCGGAAAAATACTTATTTCTTTTCTACATTTTCACATAATATTGATCTCTTTTTCCAATTGTCTTAATCTGAGTCTCATTAAATTTCTAGAAAAATGTAAAAATAATAATAGAAAACAACATGCTGGACCGACTCCACTCGACTCGCAATATTGGCCACTCCATGGGCTAGGTTGATTCTCAAATTTGCGGGTCCATGGGTCGAGCTGATTCTTGAATTTTGAAGATGGGACTAAAACCATATTATTAAACCAAATCGTTACAGATGTGACAAAATAATGTTTGATTGTAAGTGAGATATCTAGTCAACCTACCCATTTTGACAATCCTAATTAATAATCTAATATCAACACGGTGTATGAATTCATGTTCAATATCAGGTCAAATATCATATTAAAGCATGCTAATTTATGTCTATATGACTAGTCGTTTTCATCTCTAAATACATTGAAGTTAACAAATATGTCATACTTTAAAACATAGTAAAATCACGTTATCTACACAAATTTGCTAATAACAAAGACACGTGCTTGTTCCGGCATGCTTGTGATTTAGATCAACCATCGTCTAAGGCCCTTAGAATTCATGCATCATGGCGAGGGAAGCCAACTTCTTTTACTAGCTGGCCTTTTTCATTTCGATTGTAGCATTAAATTTTCATCATTAGACTCTTTCTTGCAGAGATATATCGATATTTCTCGTGTCGAAATTAAGCGAGCTATATTTTTTGCACTTCAACCTAGAATTAGGATATCTTTTTGGCTTGTAAAATCCGACCTAATTTTGATATTGTCAATTTTGAAGCCAACACGTCACCTCAATCAAAAGATTGACGTCGCACTCCATGTTCCACTTTAATATTAATTGACAAAATAATATAAATTTCCTACGTGTCCTATTTTTCATTCAAAAAATCAATTACATTTTCTTGCATACTAATAAAAATAAAATCGGTTTTAAAAAATAACTTTTGACAGTATAATATTTTACCTTCAATAATATTTAGATGAAATTACAAGAAATGTCCACTTTCACATTATCATTTATAAAAATGTCTAAAATTTGTTCAATGTCAAATTTGCAATAGACCAAAATATCATTGTTAACAATTTATAATTTTACACTAAAGACAAAAATGTGCATACAATTAAAAAAAATTTAATTAATAAAATTGACACATAACATACATTACTTATTTTAAAAGTACATATGTCATATCACAATAAATATTATATTCATCATTGACATATATATTAAACATCGAGAATTTTATAAAATGTATAGAACTCTCTTGTTCGGAATGAAATCTCGTTATAGACAAATGATATCAAGATAAACAAGATTCAAATATCGATAACAATTTTTAAAATGTCGAGAACGTCATTTTTAACGTTGCTTCTCGTGGAAGCCACTTCTTCTCGAAATTCGTGACAAAGTGAAAAAAAAATTGCTTCATTTTCCATTAAAAGTATAACAAACAATTTAGTATTAAATTTGAAATTTTTTGCAAGAATTATAAAAATTAGTCACGTTTTAATTGACAAACAGATATTTTTAATATTTATGTATAGTCAAAGCTTTCCTAATGTTTTATATATTTGTAGACATTTTCGAGGAATTCTAGTTTGTTCAGTTTTCTAATCATATGTTTGATCTTACGCACACGGCTCACCCAACCAAGTTGGTGTTTTTCATTTCTTATCCCATTCGCTTAAGAATCCTCAGATCTCTCTCAAAAATTCATTGCTTTTACTCTCAATAATCATACTCTTCCTCTCTCTAACCTGATAGTCTTGGATTCAACAGATAAATATTTATATTTCAAATTAATATATAATCGCATACGCAGAAGTGTGATTGCGTGTGAAATGGCGTGTGAAAGATTGTACAAAAGAAATGGGGTCTAAGAAAAAATCAAATTCCAATAAAAATTCTCTCTCTGCTTCTGAAGATAAAGACATGTCGATCTCAGGCAAGTTTTTCAGTTTACTAATTTTTGATTTGGGATTTTGTTTTAACAGTTGGATCTGTCTTATATTATTGATAGAAGAAAAATCCGATTCGTTCTTAGGAGCTTAATATCAATTTGAATTTTCGATTGCATGATTTGAATGTGATAGATTATGTGTTTGATTTTCCTTTTTTTTTTTTTTTTTGGATTTGATAGTGAAAGGGAGCGCTGTGGATAATGATTCCAAAAATGATCTTAATTGTTTGGGTATATACTATAGTTGAAATTATAATGATTTATGTGTGTATTATAGCAGTCTATACCGTTTTAATGTGGTTTTTTTTCAGCTGTTCAATTGACATGAGCATAGCTATTATTAGGGTTCCTTTGTCGGATTTTAGGGATTCAAATAAACACACGCACACGCATATCTGCACGACACTTGTTCACTCATGAGTATTTACCAAGAATATGGGAAAAAAAGATTTCGCTTACCCCAATGAGGTAAGTGAATCTTATCTACCCTCTACATTAAGACACGTGGCTTTGGGGTATGTCCTATTGATGATCTCTAGCTCCCTATTCTCGCACTATGCTGTTATCCACTGCATTTAAATATGTCCAACATTGAACCCTTCAAAGTTAGCCATACATTTCTCTTAAGCACTTTTCAAGCTTCGCCAAACATGAAGGGAAAGAGCTATGCTGGTGTTTACATATGGCTGCAAATATTATTACAGTTGAATTAATAAATTAACAAACTTTGTTTCTAGCTCAGAAGCTTAGAAGATTGGTAGGTTGTATTTGATATCTATGATAGATATCAAAAGCACAATTGAATTTAGCGTAGTCCGTGGAGAAAGTAGCCCTTAGGATATGACTTGATTTATTTTATTTTATTTCTTTGTATTTGCAGAAAGGCAATACCTGCAGAATGTCACTTTTGATGAAGTTATATAACTATTGCGACACTATATAACTACAGGCCTATGGAATATGAGAGATATTGACGATATATGTAAAACCCAAAAGAAATTGTATTTAAGAGAGTATGCCTACCTGTGGTTAAAACAGTTACTTATAAGCAAATAGGTAAACTTTAAATTTACTTTTTCAATTGGTTAATGTTAGAAATAAGTTACTTTTTTGACATTAGGTTGTAAGATAAGATTTACTTTCAATACATTACTTTTTTTTTTTTTGGTTACTTCAAAGTAAGTTATCCAAACATGTTCAAAAACAATAAGTTATTATAAAATAACTGTACTTTTTAAGCATGCCAAACATGTTCTTAGTCATCCCTACTACTATCAAATTTCTGGGAAATGAGATGAAGTATTTATATATTCCTTTTACCATTGAGGATACTTTTTCATATTATTTTGAGTGTTCAAATTTTCTCTTTGCAGGACTTCGTGTTAAACATGAAAAAGAACTAGAAAATTTGACTTTGATAACACAGCCTGTCAGAACACTGAAGTTTTTCATTCTGGCTGTTGTTAAGTACCTCAGGCGCTCAGTATCATATCTTTTGTCACATGGCGGTTGGATTATGCTGTTCAGTACCATTATTGCGATAGCTGGGGTACTACTTGTGACTATTGATGGTCCGCATGAGAAGGTAATCAAATCGGTAGTAGTTCACTAGTTCTTTGTTATTCTTTATATATATATTGTTCTGAAGGGGCTGAAGATTTGCCCTACTGGTAAAGAAGCATCTATCCTTTGTTTCCTTCGGAACCATGCAATATTACGAGGCATGATTCTAGGATGCTCCCTGAAGAATTCATTATATAACTCTGAATCAGTATTTAAGAGCTCTTTATGTCACTTGATTGTTGTTTCAAGTTTAGATTCCTTATCTCTATTATGGACAAAGGAGGATCACGTCCTTGCTAAATTGTTTATTGCTTCAACCTCTTGACCTTAGATTAATGTTTATAATGGTCTTTCATTTTTCTATGTTGCACAGCATGTTGAGGAAGTTCTACGTTATATACGATTTGGATTATGGTGGGTGGTTCTTGGCGTTGCATCTTCTATTGGCCTTGGTAAGTTATATTGATATTAAGACAGGCATGGTATTTTCTGATTCCTCGATAATCTTGATAGTTGGTAATAATGTTAGAATTATATTTTGGAAAATTCTATAGTGCTGATGTTAAAATCTGAGAATGCTTTTGGTTGATTATTTTCTTTGAACCAAATCTTAAATAACTAACCACGCCAATCAACCAAATTTTAGTTGATAGTTAGAAACATAACGTGTTGCCACAGCTATATGACTTAAGAACCACTCCCATAAATCACCAGAGTTGACAATTGTGAACCAAAGATTCATGGCTTCGGGGATGAGAAGCCAGTTGGAAGGGAGGAGTGCCCAATCAGGTTGACTGGTGGGGAATGGAGTTAGAAGTGTGATATTTGGATTGCTGGCACGAAACTGTCAAGCGGAGTCTATGTGTTTATGTGAGCTATATTTTAGGAATAATCCTAGAATTAATTTTATTTCTAGTTTTAGTTAAGATCATGGATAAGCTCAGGGTAGGTTGACCTGTACCTGCCCCCAAAACTTTAAACCCTGTTGGTTTAACGTTGGAGAAATGTCATCCTTTTATTGAAATCAACCTGACGAATTTAATGCATCAAAGATTCAAAATATATAATTTGGTAAACAGCCTATTATTTGAATTCTTCTGAAGTATAATAAGTACCATTCCTGTCTTTGTAGCAACATCTTATCCAATATTTATTGAAACACATCATTGTTGTTTTATATTTCGTAGGATCTGGGTTGCACACTTTTGTTCTCTATTTGGGGCCACATATTGCTTTATTCACCATTAAAGCAATGCAATGTGGCCGAGTAGACATCAAAAGTGCTCCGTATGATACAATACAATTAAAAAGAGGCCCTTCATGGCTTGGGAAGGATTGTGCAGATTTTGGACCCCCTTTGTTTTCGTCTTCACATGGTACACGGGTTCCGCTTGGTAGCATATTGCCCCAAGTCCAATTAGAGGCAATCTTGTGGGGCCTTGGGACTGCACTTGGAGAACTTCCCCCTTATTTTATTTCTAGGGCAGGTATGAAATTTTTGCACAGTATACAATAACTTGAATTACTTTTTAAGTAAATTTGTATTTCTAAAAAAATGTTTGAATTAATTACCTTTCTCACACTTATTAGCTAAACAGTTAGTTTTCATAGATGTATTTAAACTCTGATGTGATTGTTAATTTTACATGGATCAGTGTCTTATTTTTAAGAAAAATTCTACTTGTACATCAACTTTTATACATAAGGGGCTACACCCCCCTCACATGGGGGGATGGGACCCACTGCATAAAATATTTTTTTATTAAAGCGGGTCCCACCCCCATGTGAGGGGGTTGTACACCCCGATGTACATTGTGATGTACAAGTAGCAAAGCCGTATTTTTAATTCAAAGAGTCTTATCTTTGCTATTAGTTAATAGTGAACATGTTCAGGACTTCTGTATATTTTCTTTTACAGCGAGCTTAGCAGGTGACAGAGTTGATGCCATGGAAGACTTGAATGTGTCCACAAGCGAAGAGAATGGCATTATATCTGCTAGGTTAAATCAAATTAAGCGCTGGTTCCTGTCACATGCCCAATACTTGAACTTCTTTACTATTCTAGCTCTTGCTTCGGTTAGTCTGCTATATTTTAGTTTTGCGGATAGATAGCATGTAGTTATTTATTCCGAATACACACCTCGATCACTCTGTTGGACAGTAGCATGTTTCACTGTGCTTAAAAGTTACTTTTCTAAAAAGTGAGCTAAGATTTAATGAAAAATGTCATTTAAAATCATGTCATGCTTGACTCAACAAGTAACTTAAAAGTAAGTTTGACAAACTTACTTTTAAGAACCAGCCTAATATGCTGAGAAAACGGCAAAGAAAGTAGATGATCCTTTTCTCCTTGGTGAAATCCCAGGAAGAGTGTTCAGTTTCAAGATTTATTTGCACTAGTTGACAAACTGGTATATTTTGCAGGTTCCAAATCCTTTATTTGATCTTGCAGGAATCATGTGTGGACAATTTGGAATTCCTTTTTGGGAGTTTTTTCTGGCAACATTGATAGGGAAAGCAATCATCAAAACTCACATACAGGTTTGCAAGCACCCCGCCCAAGGGCGGTTAGTAAATAATTTAGGGGTGGGTAAAATAAATACAGGAATAAAACAGATTGGCCGATTTGGTGAATATATATATTGTAGCTTGGGTTTGGTTTGGTTCGGTTCGGATCGTGTATACACATGGAACCAATGGCTCCATGTGTAAAATTTCCAATTATTACAGATTCGATCTGGGTCTGAAGAAAACAGGATGGGTCAGAACCAGACTGGATTGGTGTTTGGCCACTCCTAATAAATATTCTGTTGTTCTTCATCACTTCAGCTGCTAAGCTTTAAAACTTGACTAGAATTCTCAAAAATGTTACTTAAATCTTCTGCAGACGGTGTTTATTATTTGTGTGTGCAACAATCAACTTCTCAACTGGATAGAAAATGAATTGATTTGGGTGCTCAGTTTTGTACCTGGGTTCGACTCTATCCTACCCAACCTAATCACCAAGCTTCATTCCGTGAAAGACAAGTACATGGCAATGAAACCAAACGTTTCTTCAAAGATTGAGGTATTCCTCGTTCCAAACTCTTCCAGTCAACATGCTGTATTTACATTCATGCTAACAATTTATATATTCTTATCAGGTGAAGAAATGGGATTTCTCAGTTGCTTTCATTTGGAATACCATAGTATGGTTCATGCTAATTGGTTTTTTCGTTAAGATTGTGAATGCAACTGCACATAGGTATCTTAAGAAACAGCAAGAGGAGGAAATAGCTGCTTTGAAGAACAAGTCATCGAATGATTCTGATCATTCACCTAGATGACCTTCCAATTCTTCTTTTTCCCTTTGTTATGATTAATAGGAGTTAGAAGGTTTAGTGACAGATAGTCACCATTGAAGTTCCTAAAAAAAATATTCATCTTTAGTGACAGATAGTCACCATTTGCCTGCAGTTGGAATTTGTATAGAAAGAACAGAAATTGCAGGAACTATTAGTTCGGGGGACTGGGAGAGAACTTACAAGCAAATGTTAACAGTTTGCGAGTTCAGATTGGAAACTTATGATTATTTTTTGGCATTGGAGGATAAATTACTTTCATTCTGCTTGATATTTGGACTAGGATATTGTTTGGGATGTTAAACGGTCGAGTTGCTCGCTTGCTCGCCCACCTTCGAGCTCGGCTTGGCCAACATAGTGAGCCAGCTCGTGCTCGCGAATGGGGCGAGCCGAGCATGAGCTAGCTCGCTTCACAAAATCTCGACTGGGTTCATCCACCAATTCACCTTTTGGTGGGATGAGTCAGCTCGCGAGTCACTTCTCATGTTTGTTTCTTTGTAACTGAAAATTGAATTTTCACTTCTCAAAATATAATGAAGACAATGAATTTGTACGAAAATGGTGAACGTAAAAAATTCTATTTACTCGAAAGAATTATATAATTGTAAAACTCTTTAATAAATAATTCGCCATTGGCGCATGCTTATGTGAGCATTTCTAGGTATAACATTTTCACAACTCGTAAAAGTTTCACTTAAAAATTTGGATTCAAAAGTAAAAATCTTTTCCAATAAACCGCTCACTCAAGTTTCATCTAGACGCGAAGTTTGACCTTGTCGCCAGGAGGAAAAAAGAGGTGTGGTGCAAAGTTGCAAATCGAAGTTATATCTCCAATGACTTGAGCATTGTTTGACCTGTTCTAAAACTCCTATTTTTCAATCATCATTTTAACTCTTCGCTTATGTTTTTTGGATATATATATATATATATATATATATATA
>CAIGRB010079105.1:0-12723 GCA_903798255.1 Fraxinus quadrangulata | reverse complement strand
CATGTTTGAGCCACATTAAGTGTGTGTTCCTATTATTATAGAAGAAATAGAGTAATGAATAATATTTTTTGATGAACGTGTGGGTAAAATTTTAAATTACTTTATTAGTTTGTGTGTAGAATATTTTATTAAGTTAATGTGTGGTGGAGAATCTTACTGTAATAAACAATATTTTGAAATAATGGAATACAAACGGAGCCTAAAAGTCGCGATCAAAAGAGGAGGCTAGATTAAAACCATAACACATTAGGGGCGCCATTTTTTAGTACAAAGTTTTGAAAACCCATTCCCTCAACCTTGTCTCTTCTGTTGAATAAATTGTAATTAGCATATTTCAGAATTGTGTTGTCCTAGTCTTTAGGTTTTTCCAGCTAGTTTGTTTCTGCACTACCTAGTCTATAGGAGCTACAGTAGGCTATGTAGTGCCTATTTTCATGCCATTATTCATTGTATTTTAGCTTATATAAAGGCTGATTGATTGATGAATGAAATAAGTTAGATCAGTACATACCTTGCTTCCTCAGTTTTATTGTTTAAAACTTTTCTTTTCTGCTATTTGCATCAGCAGTATCAGAGCTGTAAGAGTGAAGAATATAAGGTGTAAACACATGAGGGAGTATTTTAAAGCAGCGGCTTACTTCTTTTCACTTTGTGTGATAAATTTCTTTCATGGCTTCCAAGAATTTGTACAGCCAGCAATTCCACACTTCGATGGTCACTATGACCATTGGAGCATGCTTATGGAAAACTTCATGAGATTCGAATAATATTGGAGGATTATTGATTTTGGAGTAGCAAAACCAGCAATAGGTGTTGTGCTGACGAATGTGCAAAGCACAGCGCAGGAAGGGCTGAAATTGAAAGATCTTAAGGCAAAGAACTACCCATTCCAAACCATTGATCGCTCAATTCTGGAAACCATTCTCAAGAAAGATAATATAGTAAGTATAGATTTGGAATTCCATGAAGAAAAAGTATCAAGGGAATGAAATGGCCAAACGGATGCAACTCTAAGCACTTCGTGGTGAATTTGAGACTCTACAAATGGAGGAGGGATAATCTGTTTCAGATTACTTTTCAAGGACAATGGAAATCTCTAATAAGATGCAGATACATGGTAATACGCTGGAGGATGTCCCCATTGTTGAAAAGATGCTTGGCTGCATGACAACAAAATTCAATTATGTTGTTTGTTCTATTGAAGAATCAAATGATATTGTTACAAAGTGCTTTGGTAGTTCATGAGCAGTATATGCATCGGCAAGATAAGGAAGATAAAGCATTTCAAGCCTCAACTAACAATCTTTCTTCGACATCAAAAGGAGGAGATCAAGGATGAGGAAAGGGCCAATACAACAATTATAGTAGATACTCCTATAAAAATTCTAAAGATAATCAGTTTCCTAATACTTCAGGAAGAGGAAAAGGAAAAAAAGGTCATGACAACAATCATTCAACATATTTTAAATCAAAGTCAACAGACAAGCGTTGAATGTTACAACTGTCGCAAATATGGCCATTACAAGTCAAGATGTCGAACCAATCTCAAGAATTATGGTGGTAAGCAATCCCATTTTTTAGAGAAGGAAGGAAGAACTGTCATTATTAATGGCATGTCATGCGAATGAATAACCCACAAGAATTTATGGTACTTAGACACAGGTTGCAGTATCCATATGTGTGGAGAGAAGTCTGTGTTTTTGGAATTGGATGAATCTTTTCATGATTTGTTGAAGTTTAGTGATGGTTCTAAAGTCTCTGTTATGGGCAAGGAAAGGTAGCAATTCACACCAATAGAAGTTCTATTCAAACCATTTCTAATTTTCTATTATTTTTTCCAGATTTGAGAATAAATTTACGTTTGATATCTACAAGAAAAGGGATATGAGATATTTATCAAAGATGGAGTCTGCAGAATTGAAGATGAAAATTTGGGCTTCGTGGCTAAAATCTAACTTCAAATTTTGTACTTATTACAAGAAAAAAGGGTACTTGATAAACGATTGTTATAAGTTGTGGAATAAATCAGAATTGACTGCAAATCAACAATTAGAAATTTCAGGGGAAGTAAGTATTGCAGAAAATTCTAACAGTGATGGAGAGCTTTTACTTATGTCTGACTACAACTCTAAACATCACGAGGCTTGAATTTTTTATGCAACTTACACTTTTCATATGACTCTTGATCAGGATTTGTTTTCAATATATGAAAAAGTTATAAAAGATGTTGTGATGACCAGAAATAATATACCTTGTGAGATAGCTCGTATTGGACAGGTTAGAATAAAGGTGTTTGATGGGATGGTTAGAACGCTTAATGTAGTGAGATACATTTCAGATCTAAAAAGAAATTTTATCTCCTTATGTATTCTTGATTCAAAAGAGTACATGTATACTGCTGAAGGTGCAGTGCCAAAGGTTAGTAAATGAACCCGTGTTTTGTTAAAGGGATATAGAAAATTTCATTTATATATCTTGCAGTGTTATATAGAATCTTTGAGCAATCAGTATATTTCAAGAACTCAAGTGGGTTTGGAGTTAAATTTTGTATCGTTGGAGTCTAATTTGGGGTATTCTTTAAGGAATACATCTAAGTTGAATTTAGAAGTTATGAGTAAATCCGCCTTACCATAATCATCGGAGATGTCATTGTATTTAGTTGCTAGCAACAAACCCATTTATAGCAATAAGGTTCTACGTAGGTACAATTCAGCCAATTTAGTCGATGGTTTGAATGCGATTAAGGGTATTGATTCTAGACAAGATCATCATTCTTTTGATGCATTCAGTTGTGATTCTGTTACAGGACTTATTTCAGTCTTATTTGGTGGTCATTAGATGACTTTTTCCCCTAGTCGAGATAGCAGAGTGGAGAATATTTTCAATTAAGAATTTTATATGGAGAAGTTCGTTTGTATTTTCATTGAAGAGTTCAATTTTATTCATTGTAGTGAAATTTATCTTGAGGTGGAGAATTTTTCTTTCAAATTTTGTTCATTGTAATGAAATACGTATCAGGGTGGAGATTGTTAGAATTTAGGCGTGATCCAAATTTTTTGTTGAAGATAATTAAGAGTTTTAATTAAAGTGCATATTAAGAAGAATTCTATTTAGAATAATATTGTGGAATCCTATTCAAGTATACATGGCAAATTTTATTTAAATTTATACTTGGAAGCCCAATTGGGAGTTGACGTTTATGTTGGACTTGAAGAAGACTTTGGAATGGAGTAAAAATTTTGTAGAAGGTATTTGGGATGGAGCGAGGCACCTAGACAACTATATATTGAAACAGCGAGCCTGCGTTGGGGTGCTAACAGTTGCGCTGTGGCCCTTGGAGCGTGCCACCACTATGCCCATAATGCTATTTTTTTTTTCTCCTATTCCATTTTGAACTTCGTTTCTTGTATTCTACTACAACTACAACTCTATTATTAGAGTTTGGACGTTCTCTATTTGTTTCCTATATACAGTTAGCTCTTCATTATGATTTAATAGAAGTTTGAAACATTGTAAACACAAATATTTGTAATCTTTCTCTATATTATAATAAAAACTCAATTCTCTACAAATTAATGTGTTCTTGTGACTTACTTGATATTGTGGTTATAATCTCTTCTTTTTTTTTTAAACAAAATAGTATTGGATCAATCCGATATCTTCAATTCACAACAAACTGGTATCAGAACTTTTGGTTTTGAAATTCTTAAGAAGATCGATGTTTTGATCAAATTAACAGCTCAACTTGATATTTCGTGATGGAACAATGAAGTATAATATTTCGCTATTGGATCATAATACAAGATTCTTTTTATAGTAGGTAAAGATGTGAGCAATACTTGGTCAAATGGATTTAGCCCACAAGATAATATGTACTATACTGCCAAAAAATTATTATTATTTGGAAAAATGTGTATCTCTTAGCCCACAAATATTATTTCCACACAAAGATTAATGTTTAGGGGAAAACACGATTTAATTCAGAACATAACTTGTAGGCAAAGTGAAACTGTTCCGTGAGCAAAATTAACTTTAGCAGACGAATTATTTTGTCGGGAGAAAACTTACGCGAATTATTGTATTTATCCCCAAATGGTTCGTAGGTAAAAAATTTATCCCACAAATTTTTAACCTATCCCCTAGACATTTGCCCCACAAATATTCCTACAAAATTTTCTCGTCTGCAAAATTGTTTTCCCAAAATAAAAACTTTTCCCTACAAATAAATTTTGCAGGGAAAAATAACATTCTCGTAGTGAGGGATTTTGACCTTTGAGAGAATATTTACAAAAATACACATAGTCCTTACTTTAAGAAAGAATGGCTGCATTGGTCTTCTCCTTTGACTACTACCTTCTTCTTTGTGACCTGCCTCTCCTCCTTTCTGTCGACAACAGACACCGGCACTGCAGCGAGCTCCGATGCCTTCTTGTGATACAATTCTCTCACTGGCTTCTACCTATTTCGCGGTTGCTTTTCTCCCGCTTCTCAATATGTTCCTTTTGGGCGATTCCTCTATGGTTCGAGAGAGATTTCTTGGTTCAATCGAGTGTGGTGTTACTTTGTGATCTTAGCTTGTTGAATCGGAACCTTGTAATTCTACCTATTGCTACAATCGTGATTTTGATAGAAAAGTTCCATTCTTGCTTATTTTACACTGATTCAATTGTTGTTATTGAATTGATTTGGAGCTTACTTTGTGTTTGTTGTTTCAATTGGAAGTTTTTTAATTCCTCATAGTTACAATGGACATAAAGTGTGAGAACGAATTCTAATAAAGGATTACCATGTGGTTTCTATTATATAAATGTTGGAAAAACGGGTCGTAGATCGCTCATGTGAGGTGATCCGACCCATAAGTTATTAAAGTGAAATTCGTATGAAAAATCACTCAAAAATAGAAGGGTGACTAGAACCACATATATGACATGAAAACTCACAAAATTATGCATTTAGGTTGTGGCTAATAATCCCCTTCCATTGTGATTAGGATTAGGACCATTGGAGTGCAAGAAAACTTTAGATTTGGAGTTTTGGAAAGTAAGGTGATTCAACTATTCAAAAGATCTTGGGATTCATTCTTTTAAGTAAGGATTATTAATTCGTAATTTATATGAAAGAATGTTGCGAATTCCTACATTGGTATTACAGCCATAAGGTTGAATTCCTTGCTGTAATACATGCTTAAGTATACCATTACACGATTCTATTGAATTGTGAATTATGTATGTAAAGTTTTGAAACCTTATATGATCTAAATGGCATCTTTTGGTATACATGTATAAAATCAATGAAATTTTGGAATTATGTACATAATATGCTTTAGAATTCACCTATAAAATTTCATCAATTTTCGTTATTGCATTTAGGAGAAAATTGAAACCCTAGTCAATTTTACAAAGCCTTTAAAAATTTAATGCACTTTATTAGTTGATTTTCATGCATCATTATTAATATAGTTAGAAAGGTATTTCAATGAGCTTTCTAATCATATAAAAAACTTAAATTTTGGATTTAAAATGAAGAAGTTACGAGGTTTTAAAGTTTGGATGAAAATATGAAGTTTTTTCATGGAATGGGTAAACCCGAAAATTCATTATATGATAACTTTTCCTACATTGTGTTTCATGCTTCCTATTTGGTACGGTTAGATAGATCTTCTTGAGATATTTCCAACGGCATAAAGATTATTAATTTTGGCTTTGAAATGAAGAAATTTGACTTCTCAAAATTTGATTGAAAATTTGAAAATTTTGGATGATTTTTTTTTTTTACCATTTCCACTCTCAGACAAATCTGTTGATATCCCAAACGCGGTGTTAAACATTGATTTTATAAAATCTGATCATATAAATGAATTCAAAACGTTGAAATTAGTCGGTATGACCAATGAATATTTTTTTTCGAGGACACCATGGCACGTACCTCGTCTGAGTTGGGGGGCTAGTTATTTTTTGACTTTAAAAATTATATATTGGTCCCGCGCATGAGGGCTTGTGCATGATCCAATTGTTACTTTGAAAAATAGGAAATTGGTCCTTGAATTATTCTTTATTTTTCAATATGATGGACAGTTACAAAATATTTTTTGTTTTTAATGCTTAAAATAAATTTGTAAAAAGCATTAAAAATATTTTTTTAACTTGAGCAAATTCTGATTATATATATAATCAAGAATATTTATTAAGTGGTATTTGGCTATAGAAAGTCGTTTTTGAAGTACTCTCATTTTTTTATTTGAAAATTATTCCAAAAGTATTTAAAATACCAGATTTTATATATATTCATGAGTTGTATGGGTCATTAATTAGGTTATATGATTCAATGTGACTTGTTTTTCTAATTTTGTGCTTCATTAGATATGAATGGATCAGTGCACATTTATAGAAATCTTAGGGGAAAGGCCAGAAAAGTAAGAGTTATGAAACTTGTTGAAATGTTACGTACTTATTAAAATTAATAAATGGATCTAGAACATAACGTAGTGGATTGCATGAATATTTTTGGGACATTTTGTGGTGATAACTGGAATATGAGAATGTTGCTGTTACTTCCATTTGTTGGGATTGTGTTGCAACAAATATTAAAGTGAGCTTGTGAATCTGTATAATAAAACTTAAATTATGTGAGTTTTATCTTTCGATTATAAGTGAATTATTTGTGATATCATGATATATGTTGTATTGGATAATGTGGATATTTGTATTTTTATTGCACATTATAGTATTGCCTTATTAAATTACTTGATATCTATTAATTCGTGAATAATATATATGCTAAGGTCAATAGAATTAGTAAGATTCTTATTTAGACCTATTGACTTGAGTGATAGTTCGGTGATTGAAAGATTTAGAGAAAATATCACCTAAAACTATTTGACTCACCAACTGAGTGAGGGTCTAAAGTTGGAAGAATTAATGTAATTCTCGCTTATAACTAATGGAATTTTGCATTGTGAAATTAAGTTTATTATAGTGAAAAAATAGGATTGTAGACTAAGATTTGAAACATAGTGAACTTTCGACTTTGCAACTAACATTGAACTATCGTATACGTTAATTTACGTTAATACAAAATTTTATGTGTATATATGGGCATTGATTGAGAACAAAAATATCTCTGAAATCTGATAGATCATGGCATCAAAATATATAGTTGTTGACCTTAATCAAGAAACTAAAGGTTATAACATTTGACATAAAGAAATTTTGAGTGTATTAGAAAAACATGATATTTTAGAGAGGATAAGTAGAGTAATAGAAGACCCTATGTGAGTCAGATTGCTCTAGAGAACAAAGATCAAGAATTTTGTCAAGTACGGAAAACGATAGATTATAGTGCTTTAGCATTTGAATTGTTATGTTCTGTTATAGATGATATTTTTTTCTAGAATGTGACTTAGTGTTGACATTTTGTTGGACACATTTTTTTGTTCGGTAGTAAATTCAAACAAGTCTCTTCTCAATAGATGGGAAATTTTAATGTCAATGTGACTTACAAATTTAAGCATCAATTTTCTCTATTGATACTACTCGTTGTGTGAGATAAAATATATTTGATTTGATATTGTTAAGTCTTGAGGACATGCTTGTGTAGCAATGTTCTTGTTCGAATAAGACTTCGAATTTTAAGATTAAATGAGTTAAAACAAATGCGGGATAGATGAGAAGATTGGAAAAGGGACCGAAAAGAACATATCAGATGTAAGTGCATGAAAGTGATTTTAGTAGAGGATCAATATTATAAAAGTTCATGTTCTTCAACTATGCGGTTTGAGTTTCTTAGCTCGAAAGTAATTAAGCTAAATGAAATTTCACTTGCATATATTCTTCTTAGTATTGTTTACGTGTCAACACTATATATATTGAATCTTATCTTCTGTGGATAGTGAAATCTAGAGTTAGAAAACACTTTATATGAGATCGAGAAGTATCTTTAGTCTATTGTCGAGTCTTTGACTTGATAAAAAAATAGATATATAGATAATGAACATGGAGTGGAGGTTTATATGACAGGTACATGCAACATATTATTGCAAAGTGGAGATACCAACCTCCTATTTGATATTAAGATAGTATCAAAGACTCCACTAAACTTGATCTCATTTGTTGTTCTTCTAAGAATGGTCTCCAACTTGAACTTATACGTGGTCGTATTGTTCATATTCAAATTGGTGATGTTTAGTTATGGTTCTGGATATTTATGCAATGATTTGAGGTTTTGAGTTGAGAAAACCATTTGAAGTTGTAAGAGCTAAACTTCCATAAAGTAAACCCATTCAAATTTTTTCGCGAGATAGAATTTCATATTTTCATTACATTTATAGATGGATTCTCGCATTTTAGTCGTGTCTTTGATTTTCACAAGTTGAAGATATTGTATTGATTTAGACATTCTTAAAAGGGAGTAGAAAATTTGATTGTGGAAGTAAAGACTTTGAGAACTGTTTGGGAGCATAAATCTCTTTCACGAGATTTCAATTATCTAGGTAATGAAAGAGAAATTTTTATTGGATTGACTATTCCTTGATCATCAATAATTATATGGTCTACTGTTACTGAATGTGATGAGATTTGAAATAATGCAGTCCAATTTACGTATTTTCTTTTAGGAAGAATATTTGTTAACTGCAACGTGTCACTTAATGGAGTTCTCTCAATATTAATGCATTCAGTATATGTAAGCTTTGTACACATAGATAACTAAATATAGGTATCTTAGACTCATAATCGACTACGTATGTTCTTAATAATGAATTTGGGAACATAAGCTATTAAAAGTGCGGTGTATATCTATGAGATACACGTGATAGTCCAAAAAGGTACTTAAGTGAGATTTTGGATGGATATTAGGTCACAAGATGTGATATTTGACATTTTTTTTCTAGTAAGGGAGAAAATTTTTTAAAATATTATTAAAATTGATATGATGTGTATAGATGAATCGATTTTTCATACATAAGAGTTGGTTTAAAATTCTAATTCAAATGGGAGTAATTTGTTTTCCGGGTGGGAGCTATCTCTCCAAGTTAAGAGGAAAATTTAAATGATGTTTATTTTGCTTATGTGAATTTTTTTTAGAATGATCTACCGAAGCAATTTGCACGATGCATTCTTATGTGTATTCTATACACATATTCAGAACCTTAAATAATGACATTTTATAGTTTTTTATGAAATATCACTCAATTTGTTGTGTATTGTATTTAATAGGTAAAACCCATTATTTGATGAAGAATTGGAGAAAAATAGTGAAAATGGGCTCAATTGTAAGATATCTAAAGTTCTGGAACCAAAGTGCAAACACTCAAAAGTTTTGACAAACCTTAAGATGAAGATTCGAGAGTTCTAGTTTCAATTGGATGACAAAGAGGCCAAAGGGATGAGATATAGTCAATGTATTATCAAACATGAATTTCCAAACAAAAAAGTTATATTCCGAATTTTTAGCCTCATATTGAGACCCATTTTTGACATAGCAAACATTCGAATTGCAAAAATGTTACTCTCAAAATTGTATCCCTTTAAGTTAGCTTTTTAACTCATTTTGAATCAACTCAATCAGATATTGAGATAGAAAATTATGACAAAAAAACAGAATGCTACCCCGTCAGAGAGATCAAGGCACGCTCGCCAAACCTACGAGCGAGGGCGCACGCCTCAACCAAAACATGGGAATATGAGGCACCCAAACAAGCTAGGCATGCGCCCTAGCTATGATTAGGTGCGAGTCTCAGTGTAAAAATGGAAAAATCCAATTTTCCTTATTTTTGTTTATATTCAACATATTTTGGAGGTGAAGAACAAGTCCATACATCAAATTAAGGTGAATCATACAAGAAATTGAAGATTCATAACCTGATTTCAAGAAAAGAGCCAAAAACGTGGATTTCTCCTTCTTCTTCTTTTTTTTTTCCATTTTTCTAATTTACGAGTGATTTTTTTTCTAATTATTCTTGTGCAATTTAATTATAAGAATGTTAGGCCAATTTTTCTATTGTATTGCATGGATGATGAACCTTATTAATTGTTAATTTCAATTCAAAACTCGTTTATTTAGTAAATTCTTGTGTTCTTGATTAAATATGCACGAATCTTGTGTTGTTTGAATGTTTGATCACCATTTAGATAACTTGTTGCCTATTTGTGGTCCATCAAATTTGAAATGAAGTTGATACTTTCAAATAGAGGGATCTTTAGACATATCGGAGGCATGGGAGAGGTTCAAAAGCGAGTTTAGGAAGTGTCCAAACATTGGTATTCCTAAACAAGCGCATGAGTTTTTTTCTACTATTGACTGGCAGATGCTTTAGTAGGCAGCTCGATTATGACAATGGAGGTTGATGATGCATTCGACCTCTATGAGAGGATTATTGAAAATCAAGCTAATTGGCCGACTAAGAGTGACTTCTCGAAGAAAGCAGTATGTATGCATAACATAGAAAAGGTGACATCATTAGCAACACGGATGGAGGGAATAACGAAAAAATATGACAGCTTATCTCAATTTGTTATCATGGTACATCAACCAGTACCGGTATGCGCAGGTTATGTGGCATATCATATTACTATCGTTGCCCTCTAGCTTCCACTCACATGGTTCGAAGAAGTAAGCTATGCACAAAATTTTCAGTGGCAACAGAACAACCTCTACCACTCATCCAGGTTTGAACAAGCACCCGAACTTCTCGTGGGTGAACAATAAGGGTCAGGGATATCCAATGAAGGATAATCCACTATAAATTTAACAAGAAGAAAATAGGGCTAAAAACCGTGTCATGTGACACATGGAGCAAGTATCAGCAGACCGTGTCACGTTAATCATAGGTTTGATATTCCTTAGAAAATGATATTAAATAAAATTGGATTATTGATTATCATTAACATTAGGAAAAATAATACTACTTTTTATGACCGAGAATTGGAAATTACACTATAATAGGGGGATTCAGAAATTCAATACATTTATCATATATTCGCTAAAAACCATTCCTAATAGCTTTCTTAGTTAAATTTAGATTATAAAAACACAACAAATCTCTTTTGATGTTACTTTTTATCGAACTTGATAATAACTAGTAGACCGAAATTAATCATTATGTCTCATGGGACGACAATTCTCAACTCATTTAATTTATTACTTGTCAACAATCACTTGCAAGTTTCGACTGGCCACAGTCGGGATGCTCTTAGTAGGGGAATAAATGAAGGACGCCGTAGGAACTCGATTGGTCTAAAGATACAAAAATTTACATGGATTATTGTGTATAACAATGATGTTCCATTCAGCCTTTCTTTCAATTATTGTCCCTTTCCTACAATAAGCTTTTGTTTGGTACATATTAAAATCTAGATTTTAATCTAATTCAAAGTCGACAATCATTTTAATTACATTTTTTATGGATCTCACAACTTTTTAACCATATATTTTATCAACTTCTATCAAAATCTACTACAAATCTGATTATTATAATCCCCACCTAACATGGGCTAAATCCATTAATAGTTAATTCGAAAGGAAAAAATTGAAACTATGCTCTATATAAATCTTGAGTTTTATATGTATTACTAAAGGTTTCAAGCCATTGTGTTTTTTAAGTTGTTTTAAGGTCCATTTGATGTAATTTTTGAAAAATCGAAAGGAGATTTTGAGATCCAAAAGCTGCTTTTGGATCCACTAAGCTAATTTTATGAAAGAGCTTATGGCAGTTAAGAGAACTTTTAGAGGAAGCTGATGCAATGTGGCTTTTTTTAAAAGTACTTCAAAAGATAAAGTACTTTTAAAAATTAGTTTTAAAACAAAAACTAAGGTAACTTCCTTTAAAATTTCTTCTACCGAAAGTAAAAGAAAGAGTAAAAGTCATGCCAAATTGGTCTTCAAGTTAACAAAGCTTTTGAATAATTTGAGGTTACTCTATATAACAAAGCTTTTGAATCTAGACAAAACTCTCAACAATATCTATGTTAGATTACGTTAGTTTAGATAGAGTCCCTGTTAGATTACGTTAGTTTCTACATGATGTTTATTTTGCATTAGAGCTGCTCGCATGAAAAAACTTATGACATAAGCAAAATATTTTGCATTAGAGCTGCTCGCTAGGAATATTTTTCTCCGTCAAATCAGTTAGATGTAATCTATGTGAGACTCTTTCTAGATACAAAAAAAAAAATAGAAATAAAAACAAAAGACGCTGAAGAAATTCGTCTATATCTAGGAGGCTCTGTTTACAAAGTTTGTTCAAAAATATTTTTATCTTTTTCTTTCTCTTCCTCCTGTTTCTTATGTAGGCCAACAATTCACATGATGCGTTATAGATTCTCTTAGTAGGGACTCGATTGGAGAGAAGATGCAAAATTTTACACGATACACCTTTGGCCTTTCTTTCAATTATTGTCCACTTTCCTATAATAAATAAATTAGTAATTTTGTCAAAAGAAAGAATGAAACTGTGCATCATATAAATCTTTACTGTTATATGTATTACCAATTTCAAGCCTTTTTTTAAAAAGACGAAATTCATCCAAAGTTACATTAAAAAAAAAAAAAAAAGAGTTCTCCCAGCTTCAATTTTAGGATTATATAATTTGAGGTTACTCTATATAACAAAGCTTTTGAATCTAGACAAAACTCTCAACAATATCTATGTTAGATTACATTAGTTTAGATAGAGTCCCTGTTAGATTACATTGGGTAGGAAATTTTCTACATGATGTTTATTTTGCA
>CAIGRB010079100.1:18840-30993 GCA_903798255.1 Fraxinus quadrangulata | reverse complement strand
TATTGCCGCACGATGTCCCTTTCTGTGCTAAGAAGAAAGGCAACCCGTGACACCGGGACATGGTACTTCTTTATCTTAAAATTCTCTGAAGGAAAAAGGGGCTTCACCAAAATACCCTTACAAAATGATAATGAAATCTGAAATTTTACCTCTTTGGGCTATCAAACCAAACTTCGTAAAATCGTTGGTGGGAGATAAGACACTCAAATTTGCGTGACAATAGATGACGATGGTAGACGTTGTCTATTACACCCAACTCAGTCTCAGAAAGGTCAAAACGACCAACCAAACCTACTGGATGAAAAAAGTCAGAATACAGTATAAAAAAGAATAAAATAATATAATGATGTGCCTGCATGAATAAAATGGGCACTCAGGCGCTTTTGAGTAGTGGGTGAGAATTGTTAACTGAAGGACCCTATCACCCTCACAAGTTCTCCATTTCCCCCTCATCCAAAATCAAGTCTCCTTCCACCTCTTAATGGAGGAAGTGAGGCCTATGACAAAGGGAGAATGCCCCCCTCCCCCCCTCAGTTGGGACATAAGGAGTTTCAACCTTTGGAATCACCATTTCCCTGGACCCTAGGTTGGAAAATCGTTTGAAACATGTGTAAAGGCATATCCTCACCAAGGAAGTCACTTTCCACAGAAAGTAAGTCCCAACTAGTTAGGCTTAGGCGTTTGGAATAATTTGCGTAGGTGCTAACCGATACAACCTAAGTATAGCCCTAACGAATGAATGAAGGGGCAGACGAAGCCCCCCATCCCTTTCAAAAGATATTCACTAATTGCTACGCATCCCTGCCTAGGAAAGCAAGCCCTTTCATTAGATGTCGGGGCTAGCAGTTCAATTGTATGAGGGATGTAATACTTTTCCCTAATATTTACGAGGTCGACGACGATGACGTTCGATTGAACCTTAGCAGCCCCCAACCGATTTCATAATCTAAGTGACCCTCCCTCGTGGTCAGCACTCTCTGGCTACCCTAATGCCCTTGACCAGGTCGGCAATATTGGTAATGGTCACACCCATTTCAGATACTACAACACTTAAGAATTCCTCTACCAAAATTTGAAAAACTTATGATTTCAAGAAAAATTAAAGAGAAACAAAATGTAAATGAATACTCACAAAATCAAGGAAAGAACGGAGAATAAGCCTGGACAAAACTGCCGAACTGAGTGATCCTTTTTAAATTAAATACCCGAACGAGTATCTGAATCGAGAACTAACGGGTTCTTGGTTCTAGACCAAGAACCGAAGAATCGAATCTCCCTAATTTTTTTAATTTTTTAAATCTTAAATAAGCCAAATTATTTTATTTTTTAAATAAATTGCTAACTAATTAATTTAGTTCAAACCCAAAATATAATTTTACTATTTCTAATTTTCAGCCAGCCCAACTTAATCAAATTGATCTAAGTTTTATCTAAATATCTTATTCTACCGTAGTGCCATTTCTACTGTTTTATTATTGTGAACTAGCCATCTTCCCCTTCATGTGATTTTAACAATCAAATCTATGAAGAACTCAACAAAGAAAGGTGCAAAAGATATCACGAGATTGGACTACGTTATTTTGTAAAAGTTAAGATTGAATATGTTATAATCTAATTAATGTAGCGTTGTTGTAATATAAAAACATTTAATTATTATATGGAATCCCGGAACCGAATAGAACCAAAGTGAACCGAATGGAACCAAATTTGAACGGTTCCATAATTAAATTTAGACCTGACGGTTCCATTTACTAAATACTCAAAAATTTCGAGTTTGGTTCGGTTCTCTTTAGAATCGAACCGAACCGGACCATGCCCACCCTAATGGGAAAGATCGCCAAATTTCTTAGAAATAGCCAGAAAAAAGTCTCAACAAGTTCTAAGAATGGAAATAAGAGAGTATGGAAATTATCTTTTGCAAAGTAAAGAACTCTCTAGGATTTGCTTTTTATAAGGCAAAGTTCATCAACCTCAGCCGTTGAATCTGGATTCTAACCACCCAATTGTTCATTTGAGATTCAATCTGAGCCATAACGTCTGTCGTTTCGTATTTTATAGTTCAGATAAGAGTATCTAAATCACATGCGCACACGCGTCTGCCTCCTAACAAATAAGCTCGTAGCAGTCATCATTACTCATTAAATGTGGCGACGATTGCGTGTATGGAAAGTTGAACCATTTTATCTGTCCTATCTTGAAAATGTAGATTACAGCTAATCATTTGGACATAATAATTAAGGACACCTCATTTTCCTAACATTTTAAAAAAACATACCGCTTCATAATTAATACATTACAGTCTTAACAATAGCAGAAGCACTCTACTTCAGCTCCAACATACTTCAGACAACAACTTCAACCTAATATTTAAAATTTCAATGATCACAAGGTGAAGATTTTCCCTATTTCAAAGTTCCAGATAACACCCTCGATAAGTACTTCACACAAGTCCTAAAGTTCTACTCTCAAATTCTAATTCTAATATAAATATTTATATTTAGATTTGTGGGTCTATTGTGTTGTTGTAAAAATAACCACTCCAACAAAAAGTTTGGTAAAAGAAGACCATGCATCTTATGAATAGTCATGCATAGACTTGAAGAATTATTGTTACGCCTCGCCATTGAAGATCCAATATTAAGATCACGTGGTAGTCCATGAGGACTAGGATTAAAAGTTGACAAAGTCAATGAAGACCTCAACGGAAAGAAGTGAAGTCAAAGAAGAAATTGAAACTCTCTATCCCGAAGCTTCCATGCCGAAGACCTCCACTCTGAAACTCCTTTTGGTTGAAGCCCTCACTGGCTCTCGGGGGATTTGCGGGCAATCTCTAGGAATTATTTATATAACTTTTGTAATAATAAATGTCAGGATTATCAGCCTAAAATATAAGGTGGCTACCCATGTCGATATATTAAGTTCGTAGCAGGCCAGTGATATGAGGCTTCAACTTGGGAGATGAGGCACGTGATTCTTATCCAATGTACCACTTCGGCCAAAACTCTATAAATAGCAACTCTTGGAATATTTGAATCTAATTATTTTCTGTACACCTGAATCCACTTCGATCTTCACTCATGCTTATTTCACATTCTTGTCTACTTGAGTTTAGATTAACTTGTTCTAGTTGAGTTATTTGCGATTGATTATTAATATGCAATCATCTTTAAATATATCACTTGTCTGAACATTTTTGTCTCGCTTCATAGAACATCTCTCATGTCTATATATAGTAACTTTTTCCATCCAAATCTTCGATCAAAACGTGTTGGAATTTCCTTTTGTGGACACAAGTAAGCCCGACATCTATTGTCCACGCCATTCTTACAAAAAATGAGGTCAACAAAAACTATAGAGTAGTACTAAGATTTTCGGTATTGAAGTGAATCAACAATTTATTATTTTGTTTGTCACTGCATCTTTCTTGCATTTAGAAAATTATATAAATATATCGATATTTATTGACATCATTTTATCAATGGCAAAAATTCTTTTCAGTTTAAATTTATATAATAGTAAAAAATATCTTATCTTGGCACATATTGTACAGGAATTTGATTCTTGACTAATCAATAATGTCTATTGTTTGAAAAACCCGACATGCCAAATAAACAATTTAAATTCCTCTTTTTCAAAATTGGAAACTTTTTTTAGAGAAATGTATCATCCTATTTGACGTAGATATTTTAAGAATGGATTTTGTAAAAAATGATATTTTTAGAGAATGTGCTATTCAAAAGTAGGAAAAATTACAATTTCTCATGCAAAATTATTTTATTGGGAAAATGTATGATTAAAAATAAATTTTGAAGATAAAGAATTTTAAAAAATCTGTACCAAATAGAGGCTAAAGCTTGTTTACATGAGAGGTAAATACACTAGTATTCAAATAACTTTTACTGAAAGTTCATGTTAGTTACTAAACTTCATTTTATTTTAAATTGGTTATTAAGTTCAAATTTTATTACAACTTGGTCACTACGTCCACGCCTTTAGTTTAAGAAACGGAAATAATAGCATGGTATTCTATTTTTTCTGCTAAAGTGTCACACAAACTTTTGCATTAATCAAACTAATAGACGTTGATGAGATGATAAAATTTTAACTCTTCTTTAAGTTCGGAAAACTTAGTTTATTGATTAATTTGAAAACAAAATGAAGTTCGGTAGCCAAAATGAATTTTCGTTAGAGAAAGAAAATATTGAAGTTAATAATCTATTCTTTACTCCTCTAATATCAATGTGACGAAGAACTTGATATACATGAATGATCAATCCAATTCACCCAAGCAAAAAAGAGTTAAAAGCAGAACATATTTCGATCATTGAAGCATTAAACCTAAAAAATCTCAATCTTGAAAAAAACTCTTAATTTGAGAGATTTTCCTATTCACTTTCATGATCAAGATATCCATGCACAATTTGTTGGTCCATAATACACACCCATGCAAAATATATAGTGCCTCTAACTATTAAAATAAGTAATTTACTTTTAGATCTAATCAATACAAATTATCTATAATAACAATTAATAATTATTATAAGTAAAATTAGTCAAACATGCATTAAATAAAATATCTAATTTGACAATAAAATATTCACATTTCATGAATGTCATGAAAAGAGTAATTAATAATAGTAGAGTCTTTAACAAAATTTAAATGATTGAGCATTGGATTTAGGTTGATATTCAAATTAGAGCTGAGCTAATGCTAATATTTGAGTCAAAATTCTACAATTTCTTCTTAAGCTTACTATATGGATTGGGGGACACTGCCGGGCTACAGCCCACCATTGCCCCCCATTACCTCAACCCCTGATTGGAGTTAATAATCTATTTTTTACTCCTAATATCAATGTGACGAAGAACTTGATATACATGAATGATCAATCCAATTCATTCAGGCAAAAAAGAGTTAAAAGCAGAACATATTTCGATCATTGAAACATTAAACCTAAAAAATCTCAATCTTGAAAAAATCTCTTAATTTGAGAGATTTTCCTATTCACTTTCATGATCAAGATATCCATGCACAATTTGTTGGTCCATAATACACACCCATGCAAATATCACTACAATATAAAAGAGGCAAAACTTGGCACTGTTCATGCTGCCATGTGTCGCAATTTCCCGTCGTCGACATAATTCAATTTTTTTTTCATTCATTCACTTTCACGCAATAACCACTGCAGTTTTCTCCATTTCCATATGCAATTTCTCTTCATCCACACAATCAGTGCAGCAAGTTTTCATTTCTTCTTCTTCCATGCCTTTCTTTTTCCTTTTTCTCTTCTTATTTTGCATGGGAAATCACCGATGAGTAAGAAAAACTAGTAGTCTTTATCCCAAATTCTTTCGTATTTCTTTCACAATCCGGATCCCCACTTGATGATGATTATAAGGATAATCTAAATGTGGGATTTGTTGAATAGGAGTTGGAAATTTACTGTCAACATATTCTTCTCTCAATGGAAGAGTTGGAATTGAAGGTAAAGATGGAGAAGAAGAAAAAACAGGAAACAACATGGGCTCTTTTAAAATGAGCATGGCTAGTTCCGGTTCGCTCGAAAGATAAATAGCTTTCTTGAATTTGTTTATTGCCACAGTCTTCACAGCCACAGACTTTGTCTCCATTTTCATGCCTATCTTTTTTTTCAGATAAGTGATTCTGCTTATTTTAAGATGAAAATAATCTAATAAGCTTCTCAACACTCTGAAATTCGGGAGCAGCTTCTTTTACAGTGTTTTGTTCTGATTATTAAACAATGTTTGTCTGATTCATTATGAGCTCTACAGCCATGACTGGCTGGAGAATAATGTGTAGGGAAAGTGTTTGATAAATTTCAAAATGATACCATACGCAAGAATAATGACTGCGTTTTTCCTGATAATATGTTAATAAAGATATTTCAGCTTCTCTATCAGAAGTTAATATTCATATGCACATGCTTTTTTTTACGAGTTTCTAATTTTCTGAGCCACTATAGACATTTAATGAAATTCAGAAGCTACTCAGTAAAACATATGGGAAGGTTGCTAGTGACTTTACGAAAGCTACTCCCCTTGTTGTGCGCGAAATATTAACTCTTTTCTTTGATTATATTTTACTTGAAATAAATTTGATCTAAGTTTTCTACTTGGTGATGTAATTGGGGTTATTTCTTTTCCTTGATCCTACAACTCTACCAAATGTATATATATAATGTGAAAATTAGGTTTTAGATAGGAAATAGATTCAACTAAAATTTAAAGAAAATCAACTTAATTATCCTCAATTATCACCTTAAAAAATGTCTCCGCACTCCGAGGACACGGTGCCCGCGCCGTGTCCACGCAACGCAGACATCATGTCTCTGCACCAGGCGGAGACTTTTTTTTTTTTTTACAGTGCTAGCAATAATATTTTCACTAAAATTTCAACTAACATTTTGAGATACATATTCTTTTATCAATTGCATTTGACATAAAATTTTCCTTCTCTCTTCTTGCTTATAATCAATTATTTAATATGCATAATTAATTTAAGTAATATGCAGTAGATTGTTAAAGTTTGAATTTTATTGTTAACATTCATTTTCTTCATTATTTGAAGATGGAAAATAAAGTTGCATTTATTTGCTTTGAAGCCCCTTATCTGAAAGCCAAATATTGTCAATTTTAAAGCAATGGTTGGTAGCAGCTTTTGCCTTTACCCCTACATGTCCCTCTTTTTTATGTGCTATTGAGTTATAATTTATATTTTTTGATTTATCATCTTGACACTGAAGTTTATTGATGAATCGTAGCCTCACTCTAATGTCAAGCCAATGGCATGCGCTCATTTGGTTACATTTTGATAGACATTACCTACATTAGTTATTGACGTCACAACCTTTTTTGTTTCACGTGAAATTCAATTAGTGACCTACTGCTGGTCCTTCCTGGTGTTCTTATATTCATTAGATCGGTTTTGAGGACTACTTAATGTAGGCGTAAGCTTGCTAATAATTTTACAGAATCAATAATTACTAGATGTCAAATATCTGTGGGATTTCCCTAATTTAGAGTGCCTTATTTGTTGTTATTTTGTTTGAAAGGTGTCTAAGAAAATATGTTGTAGCTTATAATCAACTAATGAATGTATTCAATGTTTCGTAGTTACATATCTATTCAATCTGTTGATACTTCTTACAGTAAGATTTTTCATTTTGTACTCATTCTTTATTGTTTTATCATTGTTTTGGATTGTGATTTTAAGGACAATGACAATATGAATTTGGAAAAAAATAGAGGTTAAGTAGTCTGCAGTACTATGCATGTACATATTTTTGGTCTCATGCATTTGAAGTTTATGAACTACGTACGTTGTAAACTTATTTAATTATTTTGTTATTAGGAATGCAGAAGATCACATATCTTGACTACTTCAACATGAGGGGCATAAGAAAGCATTAGAAGCAGTTGACACTGGTCAGATACGCAGAGAGCTTCTTGACGAGGGGCAATATGTTTGAATGGATTTTTTGTGGTAATTGATTGGGCAATGATGCATAGTGTTCTCACTTGTGCTTTCATTGTTCTTGGTCTAATTTTCTTTTTTTGTTCATTTTGTAGATGATAGATTGATTGTTATCATATTCAGGTATAGAGTAAATAATTATATTATGCTTATATCTCTATAACAGATACTTGGTTGACTTATATTTGTTTCGATTAATGACTCGAGTAGTGCCATGGATTTGTGTCTTAATTTTACTGGAAATGTAGTATGGGGAAATGCCTACGTCATGCACTTCAAAGTAAAAACACTTAAATGAATATTATTCCTAACAAAGCGAGCGAGGTAATATTTTAGTCTTACTTATTTCTCATTTTTAACATAAGGCTATGCCTCATGCTAAAAATCATATGGCCAATGAGAGTGACTGGATGATAATGTAGTGTAAGATTGTAGTTAATGTAGTTAATGGTGTCATAAGGCATCTTAAAATTTTCAAGATATAGATGCTAATAATTTAAATGTTATAGGAAGAAGGATATAACATTACCTTAGAAGTATCTACTTCGAAACACTGGTGTCATATTGAAGAAGAGTTGGTTTGCTATTTTGGACTTGATTTGTGTTTATTGTCTCTTTACAATATTTTTAGATAAATTGTAGAATGGTGATATTTTATTTTTTATATTTCTTTTTTGTTTGTTGGTGATTTTAGGGAGTTTGCTGAAGCGGGGTTTGGGGGAATGACTTTTCCAGAGATAAGCACAACCATTCTAGAGAAGATTTTTCAGTACTTTTACTTATGTCTTCAATATGCTAGGTAATCACTTTCACCTCAATTTCTTTTTTGGTTCTTTTGTTTTATGAGGATATTACAATTCTTTTTCTCAATTTGTTTAAGCTAAAATCTAGGCCGCTTGTTAAAATTTTCACAATTCTTGTTTTGATAATTTATTATTTATCCTAGATATTGTTTGGTGGATCCGTTCTTCTAATTTTTTTTAATTTCTTTTTTATTCACTAAAACCTTGCAACGAGCAAATTAAGAAAAAGAAGTGAATTTATCACTATTTAGGTATTCAGGTTTTGTCTAATTTTATTAAGCCCCTGTTTGAACCTTATTTTTATCAAAACTTATTTTTTGAAAACTAATTTTCAACTACACGTTCTCCCATAAAATAAGTTTACATGTAAATTGGAAAAAAAAATTCTTACTTTTTAACCACAAATATTTTAGAAATTACTATTACTAAACTCATTATTCTCAAAAAGGGAGCTCAATCAGGGGCTAAATGTATTTATCACATATACTTGTAAGTATATTTGTTTGAAAAAATAAAATTAAAAAATTGATATGACAAAAACTCAAAGTAAATATACTGATAATAGTTTGAATTTGGCTATATTTACTAGCATCTAATGAAATATATTTACAAGATTTTCAATTCCATAATGCTTTTTAGTAATTGAGCAATTGATATGGAGATATAAATTATATCTCAATTGGTGTTGTACTGATAATGGTACACACTTGGTCTATAATTTCAGTTTATTAACAAGATATCGTATCGTATATGTGATAATATCTTTTATTCATTTCGTCGATTATAATTGTAGTTTTCAAATTGTTTTGTTGGTTGTAGGGATGAAGGAAGTTATATGTAAACAACCACAATAAGATGGTTGAAAAAGCAGCTCTGGTAATGAATTTTGTAGACATGCTTTAGCTTATGAGTAACTGAAGTTGGGAATTATTTGAAAGCAGCTGAATTGTTGAAGTTTGGATTTGAAAATGTGCAAGTGTTCTATGTCAAACCAAAGCTTAATGTACCGCTCAATTTGGTTGGCTTGCCCTACTAAATCGTATAACTTGATGTTATTATTATTGCTTGTAGATGGAAAGTATAAAATGTTGCTTTTCTGTTGATTTATATATGATGCACCAACACTCGAGTTGTTAAATCAGAGACATAATGATTTCAACGTGTAAATTGTTTAGCGCTTAATGGTCACGCAACTATATGATATGCCATGATTATTTATGATATCTATATAATTTTTTTTAAACCTTAAGCAAACCAGGCATTTATGTACACATTTCTTAGTCCTCCTCAACTTTTTGCCTACATCGTATGCGGTACTATTATTCATTTTCATAATCCTTATATTTTGAAATTTTCAATGTTTCTGTTTGTTCTTTCGATTCCCTATTGATTAATTTTATCCTTTATTGTTTACGTGAAAAATGAATTTCTACGTCTTTTTTAATGTTTGTTTTGGTTATAAGAAGATAGAAATAAAATAAATTTATTCATGCAATTTTTTGATGTTCTCGTGAAATTTTGCGATTTATGTTAACTGAATCCTTATCGAATTAAAAGAATGAAGTTGCTATAGTCTTATTTATCTTTAATGAGGTACATTGTATTTTTTTTTTTTATATGAGCTCTGTGAATATTATCATTTATTTGATTTGTGCTTCAAAAGGTCAATCAGTAACGAAATTACATCTATAGTTATGTTAAAAAAATAACACATTGAAATAGTGAAATATGAGATCAATACTTGATACTTGCTGACTACTAATAAAAAGTTGAACTTGTAATTTGTTTAGACATTTATAAGAAATTGAGATGTAATTTTTTTTTGTTCCGTGCTTGTAAAAGATTGGGCATTTTCCCGCGACACTATCATTTGCAAATGAATTTTTCTAAAATTTATATACAGATATTTTTAATATTAAGCAATTAACGTGCAACAAACGTTCTCCCACTAGTAATATCTAAAAACCCGAATTTGGATAGTAATTAATCTAAAACTCTAGACTTTAATTCTAAGAAGTCAAGACTGACTCCTACTTTTTTACATATCGTCTCACATCATATTGTTGCATTTTAGAGGTTAGTACATGTTAATCTTTACAATTTAGAAATTTTATGAATAAAAAAGTTCAAGCTAGATTGTTGTGTAAGTTGACGTATCAAAGCATTCATTCTTTGCAATTCGAGATTTTTATTTTCTTTCATTTTTTACAAACTTAAGTGTTTTTAATTTTTTTTTAATAATGCGTAATAATTGAACTTGATATACTCATACGATGGGCTGTGGTGTACCTTTTTGATTATATTGGGTTCGTGATTCTCTTTTGAAATATATATACTTTTTAATTTTTTATTTAAACCGAGCGAGTTCAATATATGGACTCAATTTCTTAAACTATATTGTTATATATCTAATTAATATTTTTTATGTCAGTTCCTTTTAAGAGTAGCAGAATTTAAGTAATGTTTATACTTTATAATTAAATTATACACTCTAGCATGTCTCTCACTTATGGATCAAATAAGATTTTTTAAGACAAAATAAATTTTCTCAAATTATAATTTAATTTCTTTATGTTTTAACTTTCTCTTATTTCGTGGTATTTAGTCTCCATTATCTTGTTTCTTGAATATTTCAAACTTGATTTTTCTCACTTGGACAAATATTGTCAAGCAGTAGCGTGCTAGGTGCCTATATGGAAATATTTACTAAATGTATATATAAAAAAAATGTTACGAGTAGAAATGAAATTGAATCGAAATTGACGTTACAAGTTTGGGTCCAATAATTACAAGGACTCGAATGGTTCCAATTACGAAATATCCGAAGTATAATGAGTGGTTTCGGGTACTGAAATATTTGGATTGATCTATCCGACGCCCAGATCTAGGAAGGAAAGTGATATTAATGATAGTCAATGAAGAATATTGGTAAAGCTAAGCATTATATATCTATAAACAGCTATTGCGGATTGAAGGCGGAAGCAGAGAGAACTCATGCATCCAAATTTTGGAGTAGCTAAATATATTGTCTAAGAGAGAAATTGTTGCAGCAAAAAATGGTGAGGTTGAGAGGGAAAAAAGCATATAGAGAGAGGGAAAGAAAGAAGAAAAATTAAAATCGTGCATTAAATGTTCTAGTTTTCTGTAGTGAGAGACTAAAAATGGATTTGAAGTTTACAATTTCTTGCTCTGAATAGTGAATTTGACTCTTCATTTCTCATGGTCATCGACGATTTGTCGAATCACGTTAAATTCGTGTTTTTTTTTTCTTTTGTAATTATTTTTACGTTTTCATTGACGTGCATTCATTGCGCATTTGATGAGATTTTTTATTAATACAAAACTCTCAAATGTTTTTCATATTCTAAAAGATATTTGTCACATATCCCATAAGCAATTCAAATGCATACAAATATCGTTTTGAGGGAAGTGCATAGGATACACATTGCAATATTCTTTCATTTGTTCTTTACTTCTTTTGTGTTTCAACTTTCAAGTTCATTGCGGGCTTGTTTGAGTCCCATTTTTGGGAGAATAAAAATTTATAATAATAATTTTTTGGAGAATGTATGATTAAATAGTAGGAAAAAAATTTGTATTTACGCATAAAATTATTTTATCTTTGTTTGGGCTTCACTTTAGCTCTGCTCGACACACATTCTTTCAAAACTCATTTTTAACCATACATTTTTCAATAAAATAATGTTTTTCATCACATCAATAACTTTTCTTCACTTTTTAACCACATATTTCTTATCATATCAATATTTAAAATACATTCTTTCCTTAATAATATCTATCAAACACCCATGAAAATTTCAGAAAAAATGAATTTTAGAATAATGATTTTTT
>CAIGRB010079100.1:4566-18358 GCA_903798255.1 Fraxinus quadrangulata | reverse complement strand
AACTCAATTTATTATTTATTTGTATTTACTTTTGTAGTGAAAAAAAAATATATTATAAGATTCACCGACTTTGAAACTTATAGATTACTTGATAATATATAATCCTAAATTGTTTTATTACTGAACAATTAAATTCATTGAATGATTTTTCAAAATTATAATTTAAACGTATTTTCTAGTTTTTTATTTCACAAACCAAACCATTTTTGGGCAATAGTAAAATAGACTCTCAAAACAAAAAAGTGAACATGAACTCAAAATTGAAAATTCAAAAGTGAAATTCAAACGGAATGGACCCTAATAATTTTGATTCAATCAAAATGTTGCTTGAATTTAATTATTCTTGGTTATAAAGGACATTTTCTATAATTCCTTATCGAGGGTAATGTAGATGCCACAAAAGTAAATTCACGAAGAAGAAGATTTATATATAAAAAAAAAAATGGTATGTAGGACATAATTAAAATAGAAATTACGTGAACCAGAAATTGATGCTAAATATTAGTCTCTCCATAAACCCGCATTCAAAATTATTCAGATTTTTAAAATTATTTATATCACCCAAATGTTATTCACGTGAGTTTTTTTTTTTTTTTTTTGTTCCAAACATTGAAATCATAAATTATATATGGGTAGTTATAATTCACACCAAAATTTTTATTTGTTCCTAAACATTCTAATTACACATAAGGTCCTTAACATATCGCATTTTAGCACATGTTTCCTCTACTTTTTTTGGGTCTAAACTATCATTAAGGACAATATGTGTTACTTGATGAAATGTTGAAGATAAAAATTCGATAGAAAAAGTTAGGGACATAACTGATATATTGAGCAAATAGTGAAAACTTCAAGTGCAACTAAAATGTGGTGCAACAACTGAGAATTATGATGTAAATATTGTTATGCATTTGCTTCAATAGAAGGTCACATTACATCCAATTAAGCAAAAAGTCATGCAAGAAGCCAGGCGATTAGACACCTCGCTCTAAGTATTATTATCCGAGGTAATATATCACTCCGCTCTAATATATTTTGAGGTGGGGGGCATCTTTCTCAATTGGCCTATGCCACACGCCTCGCACTGGTCAAGTGGCACATCACGCTTGATTGATTGATTGTGTAACAACTCTACAGTGGATCTGTTCAATCAGATAACTTTTCAACATATATTTAGGCTAGGATGGCCCCAGGTTTGTAACACTACTATGGATTGATAAATCAACCTTGACAAGTGAGCCATTGGGATGAGGTCACGTGTCAAGTATTTGAGGTGCCACTTCTATCTATAAATACAACTTAATGACATTCAAAGGTAATTGAAATTTCGAAACTTGAAGTAGTCGTAGGTGCAGTGTAACATCGATTTTAAGTGTGTAGATAATATACGTGTGTACGGGAGAGGGACTTAGATCTGTTAGCAACTAAATCCTGAAGATAGGATAAATGGAAGGTAATCCTTCGAAGAAAAGGAATCCCTCTTTAAAGAGAAGATGAATAGTTTTATCTAAAAAATGGATGAAAGTGAAGAACAAGAGATTAATACACAAAAAGAGGCAATAGAAGCTTCTACAAGTGAAGTAGCGATCTAAACAGATGCCCAACACCCGAGGCCATGTCATCGGAGAGCAGCAAGAAGGGTTGTCTCATACCTTACCAGATATATGACAAGCATGACTACCTATGCGATGCATTTAACGTAGCAAAATCCTGCTATGAAGCTTCTCCTAAACACGTGCATGCCTAAGAGGACACGGGGCTTAACCCAACCATCCCAAGCCGAACAAATAAACTAGTGTCTTTATATTCTATTTTATAATATTTAAATTACGTTTTCTATTCAAGTTCATAAAATCTTCCCAATAGTTGTTGATTGAAGATTATATATATAGGGAGGATCGTTACTTCAATTAGTCCCAATTTAGTCTCAATTAGGGGTGGGCAAAATCTGACCAAACCCGTCAAAATCGAACCAATCCGACATATTTGGATCGATTTTTTGTTATTTTTATATAGGTTGGGTGGATTGGCTGTGTAGGTGGTTGAGTTGGGTGGAATTATAGGTTAACTCATGAAAATCGAATAAACACACCCAATCCAACCGGCCTACTTTTTTTTTTTTTTTTAAAAAAAGAAGAAAACGAAATAAAATAAAATGTCTAAAAAGTAAAAGGAACCTAAAAAATATGAGTGGATAGTGTAACTATAATTATCTTGGTACATTTTAAAGGAAGAGTTTAATGTTATTCCCACAAGAAATGTAATATAAACTTTTCAGTTATGTTAAATGCACTTTGTTCTTTGTAGGCTCGACTAATGAGGATTGAATAAGATAATAACTAATTTTATTTATTTATTTACTTACCATTGGATCTTGTCTATTCGAATTTAGTATGATAGAAAATTAGATGACTTTAATTTTTGTTAAAAAATCGTTACAAACCGATCAACCAAACCCAACCCGACCGACAATTGATTAGGTTGGGTTGTGTTGTGTTACATTTTGATCAAACCGATCATATTAGGTTGAGTTTGGGTTGAGGCAAAAATCGACCCAACTCTACTCATGCCCACCCCTAGTCTCAATAGTGAATTTTTGTAGAATATATGATTAAAAAATAGGGAAATTTTTTGAATTTAACTGAAAAAATATTTTATTACGTAAATATACTGTTAAAAATAATTATATTAAAAAAAAGGTGGGAACCTGCGGCCAGATTTATTTGGTATGGAGCAATCATTATAGAGGAGGATTCCTTGTGCGCAGAAGTGTACAGTTTGTGAGGGGAACTTGGGATCCATTTGAGGTATATTCCGCGATTTATTTCTGCCCATTGCTCAGGGATCGATGATGGGTGATCCAGGATGTAGTCTGGCGTAAATTGGGATATTTGGGTTAAAAAAAAAAAAAAATGGGCATTGGTTCTACTCAATAGGTACATCTCGTGATTATTATTTAACGGAGAGATTTTCTACAACTGGACAAAATTGCAGCTTTCTTAAATTAAACTGTTGCAGATTTGCAGCTTTCTTTATTAATCAGTGGTCACAATTTACCTCAACTTGCCGATTGTTTGGTACGATTTGTTTTAAACTGTCATTCAGATTCTTTATAGTTTATCACTTTATTCCGAATCTTGAGGCACTTACGAGCCCACATGACAACAATCTTCCGACAAAATAAATGGTTTCAATAAAGTTCGAAACATCAAGGATTAAAAAGTTCAACCTGATGAATTCATCTAGGAGTAATGATATCCGACCCCAATTTAGGTGTCATTAATATAACATTAAATGATATGTAAAATTAAATAAATCAATTAATTTTACATTTAATTCAATATATCATTTAACATATCTAGACTGAAATTGTAATCCAAGTAAGACTACATAGCATTACTCTTCGTTGATGTGTTAGCGGGATTTCATCTCAATTTTTTCAAGTTATAACCAAATCGATTTCCTGGCAGATTGTTATCAAGTATCACAAAGTTTATACGGTTTTCGAGCTATAAGAAAATTCATTTCCATATCGGTTCTCATTTTTTCCTATAAAACCATACAAGACAGTATGGCTTCCAAAACACTGTTGTTTCGTAACAATCTTGCTACATGCACAGGGTTGGTTGACTTATTGTTTGACAGATTGCCGGCTATTTAATTGGATGTTGGACAAAAAAAATACCGTTCAACCCGGCAATGCAGTGTTGCCACATGTACATTGTAAAAATAACTGTATATTTTCCCTATACAAGGAGCTTAATTCGTTTCCTAATATGGAATTTCTATGAGACATGAAAAACAATTACTGGTTATTTATATTATTTCAAGATCAGGTTACAGAAGAAATAACAGAACAGATAACAGACCACCTATTCATGAGGGGCTGCCCGGACAAGAAATTAAGTTAAAAAACACTGTATTTCAGAATTCTCAAAAGCCTGTGGAGGAGTCCGTAGTCACTCATCTTGGTGGAAGAAAATCTTAAGAGAGTTGTGCATCCTTCTGATAATACACTATATCTCCACTATCACTAACAAAGTGGTCTTCTTTAATGCTTCTTACCAAATTTTGTAACAAATGATAAGGAACTGGTCCTGATTTTGTGGGCTCTCTGTAATACATCCCCATGACTGGTTTGGCTGCATTTGTCTGCAAGTAAACGAACTGTTATCATATTGAATACAACGACAAATATACAAGGGTATGTTATCTAGTGGACAAGACTCGATATCCTTATATACAATATTTAAGCTTTTTTTTCGTCTTTAATATTGCCCCGTAAAATTAAAAGTTACTCAAAAATTCTGTCATGTCAAAAATAAATTTCAACAAACACTCACAATTACTTCTTATTTATTAGCGACACATTTTGTGGGACATAATACTATTTCTTCTACAAAGTTATTGACACTGATGGTATTGTGAGATCTATCTTGACAAACATGACAATAGTTTGTGTAATCGTGGTTTTACCAACTCTGAGAATCACTATTATCAAATTGATATTACAGACATAAATGTGAGCACAGAAAAGTGAACAGGACTGAAAAGTGTAGTTCATCTTTAACACTATCCACAATCTAACTTAACAAACATGTATATGTAGTTTGAATAATTGAGGTATTACCGCTTCTTCTAAGTGATAATGTGGGATCTGAGGAAAGAGATGGTGTATAACATGAGTGCCAATATCATGGTGGATTTTGTTAAACCATCCATAATCACGATCCACAGTGGTTAGGCCACCCCTTAAGTAACTCCATTCCTGTTCAATGTTAAGACAGGAAAAAATAATGAAAATGCCCTTATTCAGATAGATCAAGCATCTCTTGGCACTCGCACAAATCTCAAAAGCATGTTTTGTACATTGGATTGAATATGGCTTAACAAGATGAAAGACGAAGATTTTACATGTATTCCATCTCTTGGCCACTCCAATGCACTAAACACACAAGTACATGTTTGGTTCGTAGTATTGGACAATTTAATGAGATTTAAAATTCTCTTTCTTCCTTGATTATTAATACTATCCAATCTTGTACCACCCGACCTACCAACCAAACGTGTAATGAATGAATACTAGAGTTAAGATTGCTAAACCTTGCCACGGTACCAAGGAAGCTTTTTCTCATGACCATGATGGTGCAAGTAAGTGACTAAGTCCAACCACATGACGAATATCTGTATGTAAATGGAAGTATAGTTACTGAAGTGAATATTAGAAATCTGGTAATTACTGGGAACCTGTAATCGTACTGACCACATAGGGAACTCCATAGAGATTTAGCAAAAGCAGTGGTCCAAATCTGATGGATAGGCATAAGAGAAAAGCAACCATTGCGGCCCAGCAGATCGTTGATGTGAGCACAAGTTTCCTCTCATTGCTTTTGAACAAATCACTGTAAGGATTGAAGTGTGAACCCTTTTTCCCTGGACTCCTAGACCACTGCAATACAAACCCAACAAAATGCATGTTTAGTAAGTAGCACTTGACAGTTGACACAACTCTTACGTGCATAGTATTATCCAATCCATTTTATGTTAGTATTGAACCGGCCAAGACCCTTTATCGTTTCTGGTATTGGCCAGTGTCGTCCATGTCAGTATAGGATAGAACAAACCATAATCATGTCTGGTGTTGTCCAATCTAATCTAAATAATGTATCAAAAAAGTACAGTAAATTTATTTTTAGAGATCTACTATAGGAACAGGGTCAATGACAGGGTTTTATACAGATATACACTTGGCAAAATTTCATTGGCAGATAAAAAATATAAAAGAAAAAGCTGTAAATTAAAAACTTCCATTTCAGCACCTGGAAATAGCCCCGGTCATTGACCTGTGCAAACAGTTTAATCCTTATTTTTAAGTGTCATAATCTCAAATCCAATCTTACCAGATACAGGGGATATGCAAACAGGGGAAAAGGAACTTTGTATCTCAGGAATTTGGTTGACAAATCCAGTTTCTTGTAGATCTTCTCGGGCAACTGGAATGGGAAACAAAATTACAGGGGCACAAATTAGACAATCCAGTTGATAAACCAAACCCAAATTCCCGACGTATTCTTAAACTTGAAAGAAAGACGAACAAAAAATTGCACAAAATACCATGAATTTTCTTATATGATTCACGAAAAAGCTCAAGAATCTGCAAAGAACATTACCGGTACCCACGATTCATCATTTTCGACATGTCCATGATTTTGATGGTGAGTCCTGTGGCTGATTCTCCTATAATGTTAACATAAATAAGAACATCAATTTCCCACTAACTGTCACATCATGGATCTGAGTCGAGATTTTCAAGACTAACCATCCATGGTACGGTACGAGTATGGAAGAATGCAGGATATGTCCTACAATGTTATTGAGATTGGGATTGTCGGAGAAGCTCCCGTGGCCACTGTAATCAACAAAGACATAAACACCTCATCAGTCTAATCGACAACTTCATATTTTTCATAAGCGGTCCCAAACTCCGCTAAAAGAGGAAGGTTACTTATTTTGACAGTGAAAGTAAAACTACACCGCATCATATAACAGGAATCCTATGCGTTTTTCTTAACTGCTCTTGAGCCGGGCTATGGGAGGAGGGTAAATGTAGTTGACAGCTAGCTTAAAATTTTGATTGGCCATCTTTTGATATATACACAAGGCATTCTCCGGATAATTCAAATCGAAACAATTGGATGTCCAACTCGGGCTGATCAATAAAAAAAATTCTCACTCATTCATGGAATAGGATTCACTCAAAATGCCTTGGTGGTGAAATGGTAGAGGATCAGCGTGAAACTTCATCAAATCTCATCTTTCTTAATGCACGTTTTGTAATAGTATCAGATATATAAAACTGGTAAATATACAGAAAGGAAAAGGGATTACCAATCATGGCCGAGAACAAAAATTGCCCAGAAAATTGTTCCCTGGGCAAACCAATACACTGGCCAATGAATCCAACTATTGAAATGTAAAGCCATTGCCACCAAACCAAGAGCCACAGCAATATCTCTAACGACATAAGAGCAAGACCGCCATGGATCTTTAACCCAACAATGCTCAGGAATTGCTGCTCTAATATCGCCAATCTTAAAAGGGGGAGGTTCACTCGGGTCGAAGCCAATTTCATCGCCATTTACGACCTCATTTCCATTCTTCAATGGTGGAAAACACACCTTCTTCATTAACTCATCTTCATTATTTTTGTCTGTAGAAGGTGTTGAGTATGAATGGCTCAAACCTGAAACACCACAAATAGAAACGATTGACACATAAAAAGGCTCATCATTTAAGATGGATTGAACAAAAAATGCTGAGAAATGTGTTAAGTAAGTGAAAATCACATAGACAAACCTATAGCCATGGCTGCTCCTCGTCCAAATAAATGGCGGAAGTTGATTATTTATAAGGAGTTGGGGGCAGGGCCAACGCTAGTAGAGGTGAAGCAGCCCACAAAAGTGGGCTTTATAAGGAGGATATCTAAACCCAGAGAAAAAAAAAAAAATCGAAAAAGAAAAAAAGGAAGAATAATATAATTTAAATATATTTCCACCAGGTACTTAATTTTTGGTTTACTCAGTCGGATTTAAACAAGAATTAATCTACTTGTACATTATTTTTGTACATTAAGTTTGATATCCCCTATGTGTAAGAAATTTGACTAGGAATTTAAATAAATGTTGTTAAAATCAATTGCCATTATACTTGCCACATCAGACAATGTCAAACAAACTATCAAACTTTAATGTATATGTAGCAAAACTGTTTAGACAAATGATCTTCTAAATAATTTTTATATCATATAGTGTAGACCTCGATTTTTGTAAGGGTAACATGGTTAACATTTTTGAGCTTCACCCACTTCTACGCTTATGACTGCGATCGCGAGCACTCGATGGTCAAGTAAGTCAACTTGTACAAGTATATTTAGGTGTGGAATGGATGAAAGACATGAGATGCATTAGTGTACGGGCATTGGAATGATTAGAGAGAACAAATTAGAGATAGCAATATTACTAGTGTGTCTGAAATTGAATTACTTTCTAATGATACTAAGTATAAATTTTTATAGTGGAAGATATGAGGTGGTTATCATTAGATTAAAAGACAAGTAACTTTATTAACGGTCAAGGCGTTTCATAATAGACGTCACTTCACCAATCCTAAGTTCAGAAGCATTTAATGATTCTGAAAAGGCAGCCCCTATAACCTAGGTCTGACACCTAAAATGTAGATTGACAAGTCGATCGAAACATCTACTACAGAGAGATTACATCAATCAATCATTTAAAAGATCTCGCACGAAAGATCTATTGGAAGTGGTGAAGAAAAAAGATGCCTCAGGTTGAGAGGACGTTGCTTTAGAATTGCTCCACATCATGTTGTAGCACCTCTCTTAGATCGTGGAGGGTCGGCCTCATACCTGACGCTTCGAAAGAAGCAATGCATCATTTGAATTACCTTCGTTTGATGATCTCGATTGGGCTAGGTATGATGACGGCCTCGAGTGTGGGCCTATATTGTTTCCTTAGCTGACTGCCACGTAGTTCGTGTTTGGAGCCTTGTCGAATGAGGCAAAAAAATTTTTTTGTAATTTTTAGTTCAAAAACTAAAAATTATATATTTACTTACTTTATGTTACTTTTTTTACGATTTAACCAATATGGTATAAATAGGTCCGATCTCCTACTCACTGTGAAAATGAATTATAATGCTCATTGTAAGTGTGGTGAGGGTATGATGTGGCAACACCACATGTTGCTGCACTCATAGTGGGATTATAACTTTTGGACAGGAGATCAAATCCGATAGTATTCCCGAAAATAAGGAGTTATATTCTTAGCACTCATAATTATTTTTTATNTTTTCATAAGCGGTCCCAAACTCCGCTAAAAGAGGAAGGTTACTTATTTTGACAGTGAAAGTAAAACTACACCGCATCATATAACAGGAATCCTATGCGTTTTTCTTAACTGCTCTTGAGCCGGGCTATGGGAGGAGGGTAAATGTAGTTGACAGCTAGCTTAAAATTTTGATTGGCCATCTTTTGATATATACACAAGGCATTCTCCGGATAATTCAAATCGAAACAATTGGATGTCCAACTCGGGCTGATCAATAAAAAAAATTCTCACTCATTCATGGAATAGGATTCACTCAAAATGCCTTGGTGGTGAAATGGTAGAGGATCAGCGTGAAACTTCATCAAATCTCATCTTTCTTAATGCACGTTTTGTAATAGTATCAGATATATAAAACTGGTAAATATACAGAAAGGAAAAGGGATTACCAATCATGGCCGAGAACAAAAATTGCCCAGAAAATTGTTCCCTGGGCAAACCAATACACTGGCCAATGAATCCAACTATTGAAATGTAAAGCCATTGCCACCAAACCAAGAGCCACAGCAATATCTCTAACGACATAAGAGCAAGACCGCCATGGATCTTTAACCCAACAATGCTCAGGAATTGCTGCTCTAATATCGCCAATCTTAAAAGGGGGAGGTTCACTCGGGTCGAAGCCAATTTCATCGCCATTTACGACCTCATTTCCATTCTTCAATGGTGGAAAACACACCTTCTTCATTAACTCATCTTCATTATTTTTGTCTGTAGAAGGTGTTGAGTATGAATGGCTCAAACCTGAAACACCACAAATAGAAACGATTGACACATAAAAAGGCTCATCATTTAAGATGGATTGAACAAAAAATGCTGAGAAATGTGTTAAGTAAGTGAAAATCACATAGACAAACCTATAGCCATGGCTGCTCCTCGTCCAAATAAATGGCGGAAGTTGATTATTTATAAGGAGTTGGGGGCAGGGCCAACGCTAGTAGAGGTGAAGCAGCCCACAAAAGTGGGCTTTATAAGGAGGATATCTAAACCCAGAGAAAAAAAAAAAAATCGAAAAAGAAAAAAAGGAAGAATAATATAATTAAAATATATTTCCACCAGGTACTTAATTTTTGGTTTACTCAGTCGGATTTAAACAAGAATTAATCTACTTGTACATTATTTTTGTACATTAAGTTTGATATCCCCTATGTGTAAGAAATTTGACTAGGAATTTAAATAAATGTTGTTAAAATCAATTGCCATTATACTTGCCACATCAGACAATGTCAAACAAACTATCAAACTTTAATGTATATGTAGCAAAACTGTTTAGACAAATGATCTTCTAAATAATTTTTATATCATATAGTGTAGACCTCGATTTTTGTAAGGGTAACATGGTTAACATTTTTGAGCTTCACCCACTTCTACGCTTATGACTCCTACATACTTAGATAAATCTTTAGACACACGTGGCCTTCTCCGGAGGTAGGGAGGTGACTGCGATCGCGAGCACTCGATGGTCAAGTAAGTCAACTTGTACAAGTATATTTAGGTGTGGAATGGATGAAAGACATGAGATGCATTAGTGTACGGGCATTGGAATGATTAGAGAGAACAAATTAGAGATAGCAATATTACTAGTGTGTCTGAAATTGAATTACTTTCTAATGATACTAAGTATAAATTTTTATAGTGGAAGATATGAGGTGGTTATCATTAGATTAAAAGACAAGTAACTTTATTAACGGTCAAGGCGTTTCATAATAGACGTCACTTCACCAATCCTAAGTTCAGAAGCATTTAATGATTCTGAAAAGGCAGCCCCTATAACCTAGGTCTGACACCTAAAATGTAGATTGACAAGTCGATCGAAACATCTACTACAGAGAGATTACATCAATCAATCATTTAAAAGATCTCGCACGAAAGATCTATTGGAAGTGGTGAAGAAAAAAGATGCCTCAGGTTGAGAGGACGTTGCTTTAGAATTGCTCCACATCATGTTGTAGCACCTCTCTTAGATCGTGGAGGGTCGGCCTCATACCTGACGCTTCGAAAGAAGCAATGCATCATTTGAATTACCTTCGTTTGATGATCTCGATTGGGCTAGGTATGATGACGGCCTCGAGTGTGGGCCTATATTGTTTCCTTAGCTGACTGCCACGTAGTTCGTGTTTGGAGCCTTGTCGAATGAGGCAAAAAATTTTTTTTGTAATTTTTAGTTCAAAAACTAAAAATTATATATTTACTTACTTTATGTTACTTTTTTTACGATTTAACCAATATGGTATAAATAGGTCCGATCTCCTACTCACTGTGAAAATGAATTATAATGCTCATTGTAAGTGTGGTGAGGGTATGATGTGGCAACACCACATGTTGCTGCACTCATAGTGGGATTATAACTTTTGGACAGGAGATCAAATCCGATAGTATTCCCGAAAATAAGGAGTTATATTCTTAGCACTCATAATTATTTTTTATCCACACATTTGAGATATCCACAAATATTACCAGTTATTCATTACTCATTATATCTTAATCAGTTTATGAAGAGTTCCCAAACATGATATTTTACAAAATCAGGGAGGGTTTATTGTCTCTGTTTATTCTTAAATCTGAAAAATAAAAAGGTCAACAGTTGTCCACATTATTGCTTTTATGTTCACAAGCAATTTGTCAAAAAGATATATCTTTTTTCTTTACTTTTCAGAAATCTTTTTCAGAGAGTTATGAAACGGCATTACATCTTGGAATATTCAGTTGTTGAGACAATTGAACACGCGTCTCAAGGCGGCCTAACAGCCAGAAACACATGCAATACTGATGTACTAACATTAAAAGAAAAAAAAAAAACGTTTATGGACTAAATCGACTAGAAACATTTATGGACTATTCTGGTTAGGCTCTAATCACACGAGTTCTTTAATTTTAAGTTTTCTTTCTCTGTAAAGTTTGTCCAGGATTTATGTAGAACTAGCCACTTACATATTGTTATAATCCGAACAAGAATTATGTATGTTGATTTCACTTGTTAGGAATAGAAAAAACGAGATTATATGCCGTAATATGAAGTAGCAATTACAACACAAGAACAATTGACATAGAATCGAAGAATTTATCAATATGGAGAAAGAATACAAAAATTGTGTTTCTAACTTTTTTCTAACTCATATATAGCCATATGAAAGCAAAAAATCACACAGACTATATATAGGATCCAAAAAAATATATTATGGCTGGAAATCAAAAATCACGTCAAAAAAAGAAAAAAATTTCTCCGTATATATACGCCACTTGAGCTGCAGCCTCGTGCTAGGCGAGTGGTGTGCGACGCTCGAGAGGCAAGAGAGCGGTAGGCGAGCAGCTGCCACGACGCATCCAATAGTGCTGAGGGGTTGAGTTTCAGTCCAAATTGATTCCAAACACCCAATTTTTACCCCCAAAACTTTCCATACATCTTTAACACCTCAAAATTATGTAAGATTAAAATATGAGGAGAAATCAATAAATGTTTCTTGAGAAAAGAAAAATAAAGAATCAAAATAGAAAACATTGTTGGACTGCATAAAAAAAATGACTCTCTACGTTTAAAAATGTTCTCTATAATGCTAAGATACATTTTATAAATATAGAGTTTCTTGAAGATGTTATTTATTAGATTGTGAACAACGTCTAAGTAACTTATTAGTTGGATTTCCAACACGTCACGTTTTTAAGTCATGGAGAACTCAGTGAAATTTTAATGCAAGGTAGGCATATGAAAAGTCCTTTTCTGAACTAAAAGGTTTGACATAGCATTTTTCACAGTTTTATTCGAAATATCAATCTGAAACTAACTAGTAAACAAAGAACGTTGATTTTAATATATTTTAGTCTTAATGATATTTTTATAAGATCGTGGCATGTGGGGCCATTATTGTTGAAATTTAGGTTATGCATCTTCACAACATAAACCAGGCATGTTAAAAACGTTTTGGTTGATTTCTAAGACCTCACGTTTTTTCAGTCATGAAAGAACTCTTGAATTTAGGTCTGAAAGTAAGGTGAGTCGGTTCGGATATTTCAATACCCATGATCATCTATTCGTATTTCATAAATAGAACAATTCGAATCCACATACTTACTTGAACTCGCGATTTCGATTTTATCCATAACATTTTATTTTATTTTGAAAAATCTTGAGCTGACAATATAAATTATATTTTCAATATCTAGTAGAAATATAAAATATATATATATATCACTAGATACATATTTTAACAATTTCTTAATCCATTGCAATTATGCTACTCATTAACATTCAATATCCAACATAATAGCAACAAGTTCCAATTGTGGCTCTGTCATAGAGCCTCAAGAAATGTTTGCAAGGTGGACAACATATAAAGTACGATTACGGGTGGTTAGGAACGAGAGTGATATGATTCAATTGTTCAAATAAATGAATTGATTGATTATGGTACTTACTATTTAAGTCTTGCAAACTTGATAGTTGTTGGATCGGGTAATTGGATCATAGCGAATAAATTGTAAAAAAATAATAATAAAAACTTGTAAAAATGGACAAATTCGATTCCAAAGACGGGTACTTAGGGTTCCAAATCAAGAACTAAGAACCATCCTAACCTCATTGGTTCTCGACTCTGGTCCCTAATTTTTTTTGAGAACGAACTAGATCTGCTATTCAAGAGGTATGGTTGCAGTTAAAATGCCTACCTCTACTTGAAATTCCAATTAATGCATTCTTCAAACCAAAATGGTTTAACATATTGTTTCACTTAAAGTGCGTTTGATTACAAGTATGAAATTTGTATGGAAAGAAAATAAATTCTAAGCAATTGAATTGTGTAGAACTTATTTGTATGGAAATTATTAAATAAATGAGTTTGAATGATTTAGTTAACCTATAAAATATTATACTTGTCTATTTTTTATTGTTAAGT
>CAIGRB010079071.1:100399-118697 GCA_903798255.1 Fraxinus quadrangulata | reverse complement strand
TGAGTACCAGTGTGCAGAAAGCTTCGGATATCTCGTTAGGTTCTTGTCGTCCAAATCGACGTAGTGAAGGCCGAAGGATGTCCCGTAGCCATCCAACAACTCGAGACAATCTAAGAACGTCCACGCGAAATATCCCCTTGTGTTCGATCCATTCCTTCATCCATATCAAGATGATAAAAAATTTCAGCATGAAAATAAAATTTTGACCTCAGTTGAAATTACATACGCATACCTTATAGCATCAAGCATGCCCCCAATGTAAGCATGCAAATATTCTACTCTTGACTTGGTCGTAAAGTGTTCCATTGCGCCGTGTCATCTGGCCTGCCAAACCAATTTAAGCTAAAGATTTCTCTCCTTTTATACATTTCAATGGCTTGCTGGATAAGGTGAATTATATAGCATTAGACAATACGATAACATGAAAGTTTCTATAATGCATTTTGTCCTTTGAGTTCAATGCTTTATTACTGCGATCACGAGGAGCGGTGAGATTAAAAGCGGTCTACTAATTTGATAATGTACCATTTTCATATAAATGAGCGTGCGCATCTGCAAACATCGAGTGCGTCGTGAGAGAGCAAGAGAGGACAGAGAGAGATATACCATTTTCATGGACATAAATAGGTAGATTGTCGTAAACTTGTTTTAGATACTCCAGAATTCCATAAAGACCCCAAGGCATGATAGCATACTGTGCCAAACAAAAGTGTTTTCAATATAGAGTCAATCAAACCAAAACCATGAAATTATATTAAGATTTCACCTCATCCATCTGTTCACTGCTATGATTAACTGCAGAAACCGAAAAAAGAAGGTAAGTTCTTTGGTGTATTACCATATCTCAGATTATTCAAGTTGCAAAGTGAATTTTCACTGGAGGAACAGCATTATCTGAATGATAGATAGCTAACTGAAGCTGAACTCAAACATTCAGGAAAATAAACTAGAAGAACAAGTGAAACTGAATGATGAATAGAGACTATTCAATTTGAGTTAATGAAAAACGGTAGTCATACGTATAAGCTCTACTGCCATATCAGCATAAAAATCCCTGTTATTCATTTTGATGGTGCTGGGGTTGTCCTTGATGTGTACTGTTGTATAGTGGTTCACTCCTATAAAGTCAGCTGATCCCTTGATTTGCTTCGACTCATATTCGGTAAAGGCTGGAAGTCTCTTCCCGACATTTTTCTTTATTATGTCAGGATAGTCTCCATAGATAACAGGATCAACTAACCTGCAGCAAATATTAGACATGGGTAAACCTACCAAGTCTACACATATGAGAAAGTTAGCTATTTGTCAAACCACAGGGTCTTCATATATATGGGAAAGCAAAAATGCACAATATTCCCCAACCTAAAGCGCTCTTAAAAACTTTGTTTCTAACCTTTAAAACGGACCATTTTCCCCTAATTTTCCATTACTGTTGCACAAATAGTCCCCAGCGACAAGAACTGTTCGAATTCTTCATTAAATCATCATGCAGTCCTCATAGAAACATGTGTCATTTTAAATTTCCAGCACTAGCCGAAGTTGGAAAACAAATCTATCTTCATGTGGGCCAAAAGATGATTATACTATTGAGGACTAATTTTGCAATTTTAATAGAAGGTTGCAATCAACTTTCTACTCGAGCACTGGGAAACAACTGTGCAGTTTTCCTTATATAGGAATAGTAGATATACTGTAGCTACCTATCCAAGTTATGCAACTTACCAACCAACATAGAAGTCCTTTGCTCTTTGAGTTGCAATCACGTCTTCTGTTGAATTTGTGTAAGGAATAAACCATAAAGTATACACGTTCAATCCCAGGAAACCATTTTGAGTGGCCTGCATTAGAACATGTTATATCCTTAAAGAAAGTATAATCAATTATAAAAATTCTACAATGGAAAAAAGGACAAAAAATAACCTTGTACTTCTTCTTGTACAGTTTTGCAGCAGCTGAATGTGCCAGCAAGATATTATGTACCACGATATATGGCTCAATTGAGGAGTTACCCTTGGAACAATTAGTTCCCAATGATGGTGAACAGCGTCCTGGGGCAATGATCCCTTCGTTGTAACCTCCCAGTGCAAATATATTGGCTTCATTAACGGTTGTCCAGTACAAAACCCTGTCACCAAATTCCCTGAAGCACACGTCTGCGTACACCACAAAGTCCTTCCTGCAGTCACAAGTGGATGAGTTTCTCTACAATAAATTGTATAAGTTTCCATGGCATGTAAAACTAGTACAGGATAACGTACACAATCTTGCGACTAAGCCATCCCCCATACTCATCTTCAAGTGCTTGTGGTAGATCAATATGATTTAATGTAACATGTGGTTGGATTCCTGAACAATTACACAGTTTTTACCATGGAGGCACTATGAGACAGATCCATTCATTTGCTATATTTAAGGGAATATATATTTCGAAGAAAATGCAATTGTCACCGTGGCTTCTAAGTTCATCAATGAGATTATTGTAGTATTGTAGCCCTTTTGGGTTGATAGGTCCTCTTCCATCTGAAGACAGTAGACATCAGTCATCATTTGAGTAAAAAGTACGATAATGTGCTGGTTTCTTGTATGGCATGATGCAGGTTAACATACTAGGAATAAGCCTTGACCATGATATGGATAATCTGAAGGCCTCCAAATGCATGTCCACCATTAGCCCGATATCTTCCTGCAAAATTATTGAAACCTCTAGTTCATAACACAGTTCAAACAAGACAAGATAAAAGACAAGGAAGTAGAAAGAAGACCACGGAGTGGAGCTAGAATTTTCACATAGGGGGCGAGAAAATGTTGAAGGGACAAAATATACATGTATTTTGTATAAACTGTTAGAATTTAAGTGTGACCCGAATTCCTTGTTGAAGTAATTGAAGGACACATCAAGAAGAATTCAGTTTGGAATATTATTGTAATCCTATGTCAAGTTGAAATTCTATTTTGAAAGTCCATTGGGAGTTGAAATTTGTTTGACTCAATTTTTTGGTATCCTACTTCATCAACAATTATACTATGAGGATTTGGACATCCCCTACGTGTTCCCTATAAATACTAGGCTCTTCTATATAATTTTATAATGTGAGATATATGATTACTAGAATATAGGATCCATTGTAATCTTCTCTATTTTCTCCATTATTCTTGAGTCGATAAAATCTCTTAATCCATATGCGATATTTCTTGTCTTTATTATTCTTTTGCTTGATCAAATATTTCATTATTATTTGTCATATAACTTCAACATCTCAATTCGGTGATTGGTGTCACAACAAGTGGTATCAGAGCCTAGGTTCAGCAGTTCCACAAGAGCGCAGTGTTTGATTTGTTCGAAGTTTTTTGTTCATGATGGCTACCATGAAGTATGACATTTCGCTTTTGGATCAGAACACTAGATTTTCGCTATGAAAGGTTAAGATGCATGCAGTACTCGCACAACTGGATTTGGATGATGCGTTGCTGGGAATTAACTAGATGCCAACAATTTTGACCGTGGAGGAGAAATTATAGAAGGATAAGAAGACAGTTTCTCACATTCATCTTCATCTCTCGAATACCATTCTTCAGGACGTTTTGAAGGAGAATTCATCAGCTACTTTATGGTTGAAGTTGAAGCAATTTTGCATGACTAAAAGTCTGATAAGCAAGTTGAACAGCAGCATTTATACTTTCATCGAATGGTAGAAGGAAGATTATTGAAAGATCACCTGGCTATGTTTAAAGAAGTCGTCGCTGATTTGGAAACTTTGGAAGCAAAGTATGATGAAGAAGATTTGGCTTTGATCCTATTGTGTTCGTTGTCCGCTTCGTTTTCTTCATTTAAAGACACGATCTTGTATAGTCATGATACTCTCACCATAGAGGAGCTGTATGATGCTTTGTATTCAAAAGAGTAGATGAAGCATTTAGTTTCTGAAGCCAGAGATGGAGACAGTCTGATTGCTCATGGTGGTTCTGGAAGTGGTAGATCGAAGTTTAAGTTCAATAATCAAATTTGTAACTATTGCAAGAAGAATGAGCACTTGAAGAAGGATTGCTACAAATTGTAGAATAAAGAAAGGATGACTGCAAGTCAATATGGGAAGCGATCAAATACTTCAGGCGAAACAGACCTCATGGAGAACATTAGTGGAGATCTCTTAGTTATTTCTAACATTGAGTCTAAATCGGAAGATGATTGGATTCTTGATCTAGCGTGTGTATTTCATGTGTGTCCTAATAAGGACTTGTTTGCAATATATGAAACTATTTTCGAATGTGTCGTGATTATGGAAAACAACGTATCTTGTCGGGTTGCTGGAATTGGTACGGTCAGATTGAAGCTTTTGGATGGAACAATTAGAACAATTGGCCAAGTTTGACATGTTTCGTATTTGAAGAAGAATTTCATATCTTTGTCTATCCTTGATTTATCCTTGATTCAAAAGGTTATGAGTTTTTTGGTGGAGGCGGAGTCTTGAAGGTTTGTAAGGGTGCCCAAGTTGTATTGGAGGGACGAAAAATATCTCAATTATACATCTTGCAGGGTCGTGGTACAGAATTTAGAAGGGTTAATCAGCATAGATTTAGTAATGTGATGGACATTCAGTTTGTTACAATACCTTTAGGAGCTCATAAATGGTCGGATTTGAAGAATACTACTTAGTGGAGTTCGTGAGACATGGATAATGCTGCTTTGCCACCATCACATGCGGTGCCATTGTATTCAGTTGCTACAGACGAACGTAGTGGAACAAGGTATGTAGATGTTGATTTTGTTGAGCATGTTTTAAATAGAGTAGAAGGTGTACAATCTAACAATAAGCCTTCTTTAAAAGAATTTGGTACTAATTCAGCCCTGAGGTGTGTTACAACTCATTTTGGTTAATTTAAAATCATTATGATTTTTGGAATCTGAGGTAATTCTGTAGAGTAGTGCTTGGATTAATTGGAAGAGGTGGATTGGAAAAATGTATGTGGGTGCTGATTTTGTTGAGTATGCTTTAAATGGAATAGAATATGTACAATCTAGTAAGGGGTCTTCTGTAAAAACATTTGATATTGATTCTATTTTGAGGTATGTTACAGTTCATTTTGGTTAATTCAAAATCATTATGATTTTTTGCGAATCTGAGATAATTCTACAAGAGTTGTATTTGGATTCATTGGAAGAAGTGGAGTATTGTGTTTTGTTGGAGAAATTAATTTTTTGGTTATTGTTGAAGAAGTCACTTTATTCCTTGGTGAAATTCATGTCAAGGTGGAGATTGTTAGAATTTGGGTGTGACCTGAATTCCTTGTTGAAGTAATTGAAGGACACGTCAAGAAAAATTCAGTTTGAAATATTATTGGAGTCATATGTCAAATTGAAATTCTATTTTGGAAACCCATTGAGAGTTGTAATTTGTTTTGGAATCAATTTTTTGGTATCGTACTTCATCAACAATTCTACTATGAGGGTTTGAATATCCCCTACATATTTCATATAAATATTAGGCTTTTCTATACAATTTTATAATGTGAGATATATGATTACTAGAATATAGGATCCATTGTAATTTTCTCAATTTCTCCATTATTTTTGAGTCAATAAAATCTCTTAATTCCTCTGCCATATTTTTTTTCTTTATTATTCTTTTACTTGATCAAATGCTTCATTATTATTTGTCATATAATTTCAACATCTCAATTCGGTGATTGGTGTCACAACAAGTGGTATCAATCCTAACATAAACTACAAAAAAATTCTATGTAGGTTTAAAGAAAATTACTACGAGCCTCTTTTAATCTAAATATATAGGAAGAGTGCATTTCCTTCATGAACGCTAGATTTGGCTTCACGAGACTACATCCTTCGACCAGACATCAAAAGTAACAATATCCATAGTTAAAGCAGAACCTCACTCAAAGGAGAGAGAGAAAAGTTGTGAAAAATAGACTTCTCAACTGTTTATGCACCTTGTATTTGTGATATCCGTCACAGGCTACATCTCCAGTGGCTCCATGAGTATGACCTGAAGTTACAGAGTAGGATAGCAAGATATTAACACTTGAGGAGTGAGTCTCTTTCGATTTCTGGGCTAGAGAGAAATTCTAGACCAGAATATTCACTTCACTGCTGCTAGTAATATTGAGATTGTATTTTGATCCACAAACATTTAGGAAACTAAACAACATTCTAAGCTTAGAGCAAAGTGACTTTTTTGTTTCCAAACATAGCGTGTTTGGATTTTCTATTAAGTTACTTATAATCTCCTTATAATACAAGTATATTAGTGGATCGTGCCAAAATGTGAATAATAAGTGATAAAAGATAAAGAGCATATGTGTAAGTATAAACCAGAATGAGCAAAGATGTCCCAAATGCTTGGAGTCCTTCCATCATCGAACGCTGCTCCCTCATACTAATATTCACCAATTGCGTTCGTTCATGCAAAATTTCAGCGATTAGAATTCTGAGAGAATATGAACAAAAGAAGAAAATGAAGAAATACTAACTTGAGAAGCAGAAGTTCCAGAACCAAAAATAAAGTCAGCCGGAAAGTCTGCTCTGGTATAATCGCGGCCGTGCGCGGCCGTCGTCAGCAAAAATAGCAGGGAGAGAAAGGAGCTTGCTTGCAGCAGCATAACGTTATCCAGTTGATCCTATCGCGTAATGTCTTGAATGTTATGCAATATATAAATGAATAATTGCAGTGACGGTCCCAAATCTTTCAAGTTTTTGCAATTGTCATTTTACCATTTTAAAATTGGTTAAAATATGAAAAAATTTAAAAGATTTCAGGTCGTGGTTGCAATTATCCCTAAATAAATGTAGCTTTTCCATAATTGAGATGATTGCAGCCGCCATTTCGTTTTCAAAAACGACAACAAATTCTTCTTATTTTATAATATTTTTGTGAAAAATGTTGTAACATCATTGTAAAATTGAAATTAAGCCATCGTTTCGTTTATCACCTATTTAATTTGTAAACATGAACATCTCAAATATATATCTCGATATTTGTTTTGAAATTAATTTTAAAATTGTAGACATAAATTCTTTAATTAAAATGTTTCAGGTGTGACAATTCTATTCTATTCGTAAATAGGGACATTCAAGTAAATTAATGATCATAAATAATCAAGTCTATCATAACATAGAGATGTGGTCCATACTAAACTCGACCATACTTACTAGACTCGACTATAAAGGAATGTGGTTTGTGAGAGAGAAAAAAACTAATGCATATCTCAAGAGTTTACTCAAACAAGGTGGAGTAATCTTTCTAATAACTCACAATTAGTCTTTTTTTTAATTAGCAAAAATGCTATTTGTACGTAATTTTTGTACATATGAATTCACGGGTGATGTGATGGCAGAATTTAATTGGTTAGTTTAACTTTTTTTCCATTTACAAGACAAGTCCACTTCTACAAAAAAGAATTGCAAAGTGTTCTTTCTTCCATTCTGGATAGTGAATTTATTATAAATGGCACGCAACGTCCTCTCTCTCTATATATCCAATTCCCACCATACAAATTGTCTTCTTATCTTTCCTTTGCCAGTTAGTGCATTGCACAACATTAGTATGTCGCACAAGGTTATTTCAACCTTGTTCTCGTTGATACGCAGTCCATGTTGAATCAGTGAAGGTTGTCCTTGACTTGGTCGAGGGAGCCTGTTTGTTGAAGAATCTAGACAAGTCAGCTCGACACTTTAACCCAATATCCCATCAATGTTGAACTATAAGGAGCGTCATATAAAATTATTAGCTACATCCAAACCAACCAATCAAGAACATGACATGATGAATTAGGATACATGCCTAAGGCCTAAGTGTCATGGTGGAACTCACCAACCAATCGAATTCCTTCAAATGGACGGTGTCATGTAATCCTAGGTCGGTACACTTAGCTTCACATGATAGGACATCATGTTTGAGCCCAGCTGCATTTATAAACGGACGAGGGGTGAAAGAGATTGAGGTCCGAAATGAAATTTTCTGTACAATTACTAAATTCAGCAATATAACATTGTTATTCAGAATAAATCGATATAAGTTGATCAGCATCAATTATTTGTACCAAGACTGAAACAAGCAAACGTTAGAACACAAAAAACTAGTTTATATCAAAATACAAAACCTACCAGAGAAATAAATTGGCAACCCTTTTCCATCTAACCAGTAAGTAGTTTTGATCTTTTAGGACATATTTGGTATACAGTAGCTCTATAATGACTACTTTTTTTTCTTCTAAGTTTACCAAACAAGCAATCAAATGAAAAAATCTCAAGCTCCGAACCACATTATGAACTTCAAGAGATACGGATGGAACATTAATAACCTTAATCAGTAATCACACATAATTTCTCTGACCAAAACAGTGCAGTTGACTGAAGGGATACTCAAGGGACAAGACAGAGAGAATGTTTTCACTAGATTAGAGATGAAATATTAAGCATTAAAATGGGGGTTCCCTAAATTAAAATGCAGACAACTGGAATATGATGTTCTTGACTTTTGATTCAGATTTCATAAACAATATCTATGGCAAAAACATGAAAGAACAAGTAATACCTCAATTTCGCAGGCGAAAAAAAACACAGACTCAATTTTATTTTTTTTCATTTAAAAATCAACACACTGCACTCCCTCAATCAGAATATGTGCTAACTGTGTGGAAAGGTAATGCCTAGTGTAATGTAACAACAATAATTTTATTCAAAACACCCGGGATAACATAAACATCAGAAAGTGATTCAAGGTGGTCCAAGATCTAGATTATTCGTTGTTTGCTAAATATAAGAACCAAATCTATGTTCTTGAAAGACACAAAGAAAAAATAATCCAAGGAAACTCAATTCCAATTTATATTCTTGCAAAGAAAAAAAGGGTACGATCTTACAGATAAACCAAAATCAATGGCACCACAACACAAATTGCACAAGCTAATACTCATTACCAATTTGAGAAGACAGCAAAAATTTATAAAGTACATCGATTAATCAAAGATATAGAGTAATACAAGTGCAATCAATTAGAAAGAAATATATTCATAAGATATGTCCTGTCAATAAATCCTTAAAAACATCTGGTAAAAAACTAGAACATAATCATCACCATAATTGAGAAAAAAAATGTCATGTGTACAATGGCCAATCCGTCCATGCCCCCGACACATGTCCATTCTCGCAAACATAAGCACGAACCACCGGCTCTCCATCGTCATGGTACCCAAAATACCTTCTCAAACAAAAGGAAGAATGCAAATCCCAGGTTTCTTTGGAGGTGCAGAAGGCACAATTCAGATCAATCTTGTTCCTATTCCCATCGTTAATCGTCCTCCAAACCCTTGACTGCTTGAAATTCTTGAAAATCCCCCTAAAGAGCATATAATTCCGCTTCTCCTCAATGTGAGCACAACCAGGCCATTTGCAAATGTACAAGCAGTCTCCTTTAAATCTGCTCGCAAGCAACTTATTACCTTCCTCACGGCTCAAATTCCATACGCCGGAAGCCAAATGAGACCTAAATGACCTACAAATCTTCCTCCTCTTATGTACAGTAAAATCAGCATCGTGCTCCACTTTCTCCCTATCCCTAATTTCAGTTTGCTCTTTTGACATTTCAGCACGGTCTTGAGATGACGACGATTCGGAAGCGTTATAAACGGTATCAAAAAATAAATCATCATACAAGGACCATCCACAATCAGACCCAGAAACAGTCAACTCGGAATTACCCCCGCTTGAAGAAGCAATTGTTTCAGATTTTTTGAATGAGAGTACCTTATTTTCTTGATAATTCTCATCAGGACCAAGCTCCCGCTCCAGCCCGAAATCGGAGTTCTCAAGAAGCACGCCGGAGTGGAGGAGGCCGGGGCAGCAGACGGCGAGCTTGTAAAGGGAGGCCCAGCCACCAGGCGGTGTGGCAGCCGAAGTGGAGACACCGGAAAGTAGATCGGAAACAACGGCAGGAATAGTCTGCAAACATTTGGTTTTGCAACACACAATCTGGACGAGAGATGCGAATTTAGGGGAGACACAAGCTATCCTAGCCCAGTGTCGCGTATCATCCTCAAGCTTGTAAAGTATGTTAAGAATTACATCATCGGATAGCCTCGAAAAAACACTCTCGGACATTTTTTGAAAGATCATAAACTATGAAAATTCCAAAATTCAAAAACCCATAAAACAAATTACTAAGATTTGACAAGAAAATGACAGAATTCAAAGGGTTTTCATCTTCATTTGAGAGGATATGGGCACGTGAATAGGATTGAAAATTCTATGTAAGATTCAGAAAGGGGCTAAAGTTTCTATTCGGTCGGGAGATTTTTGCGGTCAGATTTGTTGATTTAGAGAGGCTGAGTGGGAAATTATTTATAGGATGGATACACATCAATTGTATCAGGAGAATTCACCGGGTTTCCCGGCCCATCTATTTAAACCTCTATTTCATTATTGAATACATATATTAGGGTTCGGTTTGTGCCTAATCAAGAGATGTGATCTCGTCTGCTAAAAATGTAATTAGGGCTTTGCTATAAAATTGAACTTTCGTTCTTTAATAAAAATGATATACACTATTATTAGCAATGCTCTTAATAAATATTAAAAATAGAGATGAAATCAGGGAAAATTCGAGCTTCAGCTCACCTATCTAAGTCATGGTTGTAAAGGCTCATGACATTGAAAAAAATTTGAAAATATTCTCTTTGTTCTATTTTTCATCTTATTCTTATCGTAAATATATCTTCCGATATATAGAGATGAAAATAATCCAATTTTTGTGAGCCTTCAATTTAAAAGCAAAACCCATAAGTTTTTTCCCGCCTCACTCTTTCTCGAATTGTCATCCCCAGTGAGCAACGTCGGGAAAGTGATCCCCTCTTTAACATCCGGGCGTCTCTTCAAAGAGGTGACCTCATGACGGATGGCCGACAATCAAAAAGCTAAGGTTTCCTCCGCCCATGAAAAGGTGAATCAAGGCCGAGGTACTCATAGTTTCAGCTCCAAACGAGTTGTAAGGCACTCTTAAAATTGTTTTATATTTGCCCGGTCTCTATTATTAGAGGTGATTGGTTTGTCCACAATCACATTCCAATAGCGGTCCAGATTGAACGTGAGTTGTTTGACATTGACATTAGTGACACTGGGACCCTAAAGTGGAACTTGGAGATGTCCAAAATGATATGCGCCACAAGATGTAGAACCATTATAATCGCCATCACTCAAACACAGAAAATCCATCCACATTCAAATCCCCCGTGTCCCCACTTAACTATTCATTTAACTGATAAGTCCAATCTAGCATATTAAACATACTATGATCATGCCAACAAGGGAAGATGAAAAGGAAATTCACCCTACGATTTGCACTAAAAAATGCACGTTGATAAAACTGATAAGGCCGACAAAAAGATCCAAGGAAAATCTTAAGAAATCTTAGTTAAGATACAGCACTTGGTAATTATACTTGAGCCTCTGCAGAAAACGGAAATCACGCGTATAATACAGACATAACTCTAATAGTTCATCAAGAATTCTCTCAGTTGATCCATTAACTAGAACATAGGTTTTCAAAGGACAGCTCAGTAACCCCTCCGGAACCAAAAAAGCACCACTCCACAGATAAATCTTACCTGCGTAAAGCAAATAGAAAATCAGGATTCATCTTGATCAAGGAAAGTTACGTATGAGTCAAAAAAAAGAGAGAGAGAACCTAGAAAGACTCCTGCTTTGACTCCGGCTTTGGCTCATGCTTCTGCTACGTCTAGAATGTTTCTGTGGACTCCTACTAACATGCTTCTGGCGCTGAAAATTTGACCAATCAAAACGACGGGGAGAACATAAAGCATACACTAGGAGAATTACATTAAAACTTTACATTTCAAGGTAATAACTGTGTTATCTATGATCAACAGAAAATTGAGAGACAAAAGGGACAGACCAACGGCAAATGCAATAACAGCATATAAAAAATTGAAATATAACAACGATAAAACTTACAGACGGTGCAGGGGATCTGGATCTTGACAAAGATCTGCAAAAGTTCCAGAAATAATCCAATTTAATATCCACTTGTGCCTTTTAACAACTTTGATCCAAGAGCCTCGATGCCACTTCCACATCAGAGTGATCGTGACCAAATGGATAAGAGGAAACTCACGAACATTTAGCACCGCGGGAAAAAGAAAGAACGGAGAAAGCAGAACCAACACATATACAACTAAGCAAGTGACATAATAATTAAGAGAGAAGCCGGACCTTAACTAAAAAATGCATTTTAAAAGACCAATATGCAAGATTAAAAAAAAAAATTGGATATTATGCTGTGGTGCTGCCAGAATTGAAGATAGTTATCCACTGCAAACAGATGGTGTTCCCTCTTTCAAATGGCAATTATTTCACAGTCCAGCTTCGCCAGAGTGATCCATGATGTCCTTTGTTTCCCATCTAGCACCCATGGACATATGTGATGCTCATTAGAACGATGACATCAAAAAGGATTCCAAAGCTACCATCTATACATCATCATACCTCCACAACAAAAAGAGACGTAGGCAATTGAATCATATCCCACCAAGATTAAAAAAATATCCAGGTTCATGAGGAAAAACTATATGATTATTTTTCAACAAGTGGATACATTCTGTCAGCACCACACTTAAAGACGAAATATTAAGAGGAAGGGGCAGCACAGACTGACGAGGAGAGAGAGAGCAGAAGCTGGGTTTATGTCCATCTGGACATGCAAATGAGCAGAGTTATCCAAGGACAACTCATGATTGGCTCGCGAAATAGTTCTAAATTTATGAGTGGCACTAGGATAACAGCCACATTTTTCAATATTTTAATTCATCAGAGAATGTGGCAGTGATCCACTGCCACACAGACTGATGTTTCTAAGCAGTACTTACAAATTGCATTTGTTCTATAAATATTCTCTCTCAAGTATTGCGACTTGAAATTAGTATTTTACCATAACAGAGTAGTGCTTAAGCTAGTGTACGTTCCACATTAGAATATAGCGGCATCTATAACCAGTTAAACATGGGTGTAAAGCATCACACGTTAACTTCACAGTGTGCGTGTGCGTCTCTCTCCGGGTTTTTTTTTTTTTTTTTTTCCCCTTATTTTTTTGAGTGGGGGGTTCAATTCTGTACATCTAACATGAGGTAGGGCAAAGATGGATGGTTAGCGTGGACAATTTAAAAGATATGTTCTCTGAACATATATGATTATGTTCGATTTGTATACTTGGTGAAATCTGGCATAACCAAGCCCCTCACGTGGTTTGGGCGCGCTATTGTATAGTCTAGGGAGGCTTGCTTATCTTATACATTAGGAGCTTTATCCATCTTTTGGAACTCTCCTCTTTATCCCAATTGCATCTCTCAGGCCACAGGACTCAATAGGCAACAAAAAAATGTTGGCAACTTCACCACCATTCTTGAAACAGCTTGCTTGAAGTCAAGGGCTGGAAAAGGCATCCTAAATAGGTCTGTAGGCATGGTAATATCAATAATCTTAATGGTACTCCCACTATAATTTTACCTATAAATGTTTGTGATAGCCAATACCAGTCTAGGATCCAACTTAAACCGAGGAACCCAAATGGCAGTACCACCCAACATAATGGTACTATTGTCCTACAAAACATTTTTCTAACCTTTTTTTTCCAGGAAAAGGAGTCATTGCCAAAGTGAAAGGCTAGAATGAGCAAATCAGGATTTATTTTTCTTTTAGAATAAAGGGACAATCAAATCAGAGCTTGATACTGCATATCATTACATGGTTCTGATATCTGAAGAATCATCATATCAAGGACAAGCATCAAAGACAATAATTTTCAGTATGTGAAGCTCTTGTGATTGAACTCTTTATTTCGATTTATTTATATAGATTTTGTTCCATTCTCCTCATACTTGTCAATATCAGCATTGGAAGTCAGAAACACCTCACTCTATTGAAGGGATCTGAAACAAGCTGAACTCAACGTGAAAGCAGGCACAACAGATGAATCAATTAGAGTTGTCATTTGCATGCCCATGGAATGAAACAAGTTTGAGGTGACAAAATTTGAGTCGACCTAAGTTTTGAGGTGACAATTTGAGTCGAGCCAAGCCCTTACCAAACCTCAGCTTGATTCATTTGCACCCCAACTCCAACAGGTGCTCCTAAAACATATGATTTCAGAACCAAGGTTGATATGACTGTAAACACTGGCATTACACACTACACCAGACACGAAGTACTGCTCTAATGGTTATGCTGAAACGATAGAAAGCACAACAGCAAGAATGGACCACAAAATTATTTTTTTTGCATATACAGATACCAGTGAAAGAATGAACGTTTACATGATTATAGGTGTGAAGCACACCGTACATACTTGATGCATATAACTGTGCACACAAACAAAACAGTCTTTCATTTAGGCTCCACGAGTTTCAGAAATTGGGTGAATTCAATGGAAAACGAAGATCCCCTACAACAGCTAACTACACATTGAGCAGATTATCTGCCTGTATAAATCACTATTCAACTTAATATATAAATTGTTAACATATGCTCCTTCTATTTAGATATAAAGCATAGGAAGTAAATATTAGGTTTAACTCTGACAGAAAGCAAACCATATGGTGGTAGAATAGATCTATAAAACAAAATGAGGACCTTAAAAGACCATCTATAACCCATAAAAATATACAAAGATTCAGCATGAGTCCAAGAAAAGGAATTGAGCATAAAGAACAAAAATCGATAGTGATAACATCTAAATGAGCTTTACAATTTACATCTATTCTGAATAAGGGAAATACAAATGGACAATAGCTCATCCAATTATAATCTAATAACCAAAAAAAAAAAAAAAAGGAAGTTACCTTGACACAGAGTGTGCCTTTGATACGGAGTGAGATGGAGACCTTGAACGGCGTGAAGGTTTGAGTTTAGGTGACTTGCTGCAAGGAGATTTATTAAGTTGATAAATAGCCAGTGAAAACAAAAACTATAAACCAAGAAGTAAAACAAATCACATTATAACCTTCTGCTTCTGCTCCGACTGTCACTTCGACTATGGCTCCGGTTTCGACTATTGCTTCTTCCTCTTGAGTAAGAACGGCTGCGGCTTCTACTTCTAGAACGGCTACCATATTCCTTAACCTGTCGTGAAAGATATTATGAGTAGAGTATGTGTAATAACATTAGAACTTTAAATAATTGTATGCCATAAATAAAAAAATTCCATCGCACGTGTACTCTAGCCCGAGAGAAAGCATTCTTAAATTCCGAGTCATCAAGCTTCTTAACCTATAGACGTGGAAACAAAATAATACATTTATTAGTCAGCCTGATATTACAAATGTCTTCAGTCAGAAATGAGAGAAGAAAAGTATCCTCCCGAGAAGAGCAGTCAACATTTGAGAAATTGATAACTTACAGCATATCTCATGTCATCATGATTGGTGTAGTCCACTATCCCAGTCTTTCCTGCAGGACCAAAAGTAACTGAGACTAAGAATCCTATGTCAAATAATAAAGAACTCAATTGCAAGTTTGCAACTTCAAGGCACAAGAGATGATTAATATAGCAAAAATACTGGGGATTGAAATACTAGCAAGCAACTTAAAGATTATAAACATAGAAGTCTGGTTACTTAAGCGTGAATGTATCACAAACAGGGGCAGACCCATTAAGGGCCCAGTGGGGGCAACTAATTTTTTTTGCCTGGAGAACAGCCCAGCCAACTATCCAGCCCAAGTTTTTTAACATTATGAGAAAATGACCCCACACATTGGCTGATTGGCTGCGATTCTGCGAAGTGCCAACTCATTCGGTCATTCCCCCCGGCTGCGAACCCTTAATCCCTTCTCTTCATTCTTCCCCCCAAATCCAATTCTCTTCTCCTGCGAAATCGTTACCTTCCTAGTCCGATTTTCCATATTTTGAAAGATGAAGAAGAACGGATTGAAGATTTGAAGAAAGTTTTGTAAGTTGAAATGTTGAATTCGTTTGAAATGAATTTGTTATCCCCGCGCACGCTACCTCTCTTCTTGCATACGTCGCATACGTCTGGTCTGGCCTTTCAAGTTTCAATTTTATTCCTCTAACTCTGATTTAAAGGAAGCCCACCAGGTGTTCGATTTTTAGCTTGATATATAATGAGATGATTTCATTGATTTGGACTTTGGTTTATCTCTTCAGCCGTCTTTGCTGAATGCTGATGGATATATAGCTCATTGATTAATTTGATGCAAAGAAAATAAATGAAACTATAGATTAATTTAGGAACTGAACTGGTAGTCTAGTATATGATAAATTGACAATAACAACAGCTTCTGCTTCTCTGCCTCTGCAACAGCAGCTTCTCTGCCTCTGCCTTTTGCGGTGCATCATTGATTCACTGCTTCTGTTCTTGCTTGTTCAATGCTTATGGTAGGCTGGTAGCAACTAGCAGCAACCTGCAAATTGTGGTCTAGCCGTCTAGTGAAGATTCCAATTTCCATGTTAAGAAAGTAGTGATTACTGATTAGTGATTACAATATTTTTTGCCAACCTACCTTTATCTTTCAATGAGTGAACAATAGAACAAGTTGGTATATTTCACTATTGAATCTATGACTTGAAAGAAACTTTCCCATTTCACTGTTGGTATATTTATGCATTTTTTGTTTGATTTGTAGGAAGATATGATGAGATATTTTAAACGAATATCTCAAAATTCTATTGAAGAAAATGTTGAGGCAAAAAAACAACGCATGGATGAAATTTCTATTGAAGAAAATGTCAAGGCAAAGGAAGCAAGTGTTGAAAATGCTACTGTTGGAGAAAATGATGAAGCAAAGGAAGTAAATATTGATGAAACTAATTTTCAAGAAAATGATAAGGTAAAGAAAGTAAGTATTGAGCATGTTGATATTGCAGCACTTCCCACAGATCCCGGATTAAGATCTTCAATAATGAATTGCAATGTTAATCTTCAAGATCAAATAAGAAGAGCATACTTGCAGAGAGGTTTGTGTCGGCCTTGGAGTCATGTGTAGGCTGATAATTTATTGGACTCAATGCAGACATTTGAGTTTGTGTTTAATCTACATCTCATGAGAACCATTTGAGGGATTTCAAATGAATTGTCTAAGGCATTACAAAGAAAAGATCAGGATATTACAAATGCCATGAGTTTAGTGACCGTGTGCAAACAGAGACTCCAAGAGATGAGGGACAATGAGTGGGATTCTTTTTTGGATGAAGTCACTTCTTTTTGTCAAATGCATAATATTGCGGTTCCTGATATGGATAGTATGTTTGTACGCCCAGGTCGCTCACGGCGTAATACTGAAGAAATGACGAATTTTCATCGCTTCCGTGTGGATTTATTTTATTCTGTCATTGATATGCAACTTTAAGAATTGAATGATCGTTTTTCTAAGGTAAGTACAGAGTTAACTTTGGAATCAGAATTGGTAACAAGAGGGAACGCGTGTTCTAGTTCTGGTTACAGAGCTACGGTCAATTCCGCTTTGGGGCCACCCTTTACTCGGACTAAATATGCGACCACCGCTCTCTCGTTACTTCTTTGTTTAGCATGTTTATGCCTCGATTCTTTGCTTTGACAAGGATAAATTAATTTGTCTTACTAAGTATTATCCTAAAGATTTTACAAAAGTACAGCTCATGGCACTTGATGATCAGCTTCAAAACTATATTGTTGATATGCACTCTAACAAAGAGTTTGGAGAATTGAAGAGGCTTAGTGAACTTGCACTGAAATTGCTTGTGACCAAAAGAAATAACGTGTATCCGTTAGTTTACATGCTTCTGACATTAGGATTAACTCTTCTGGTTGCTACTGCTATAGTTGAAAGAGTATTTTCTACTATAAATATTGTGAAGAATCGACTGCGCAATCGGATTGGAAACCAATGGATGAATGATGGTTTAGTTGTGTACGTTGAAAAAGATGTATTTGATTAAATTGGTAATCAGACTATTATACGGTGTTTTCAAAGTATGAGAAGCCGTAAGGAATAATTGTAAAAAAAAGTACTACATTTGAATATTATCTTTATTGTCTAATTTGAAATTATTTTTTACGTAATTCTGTACCACCCCCCCGAAACATTATCCTAGGTCCGCCCATAATCATAAACCAACATATTGACAGAGCCATGTGCATAACTAAAACCAGCCTTGTCCAGTGGAGGTGAACAACAAGAGCCAAGAAACTACAAATCAAGTGCGAAAACTGAATCAAGCCGTGTAGCATATTTAAGGCAGAATATATTACAAGGCCTGAAAAGAAATCCAAAATGGAAAAC
>CAIGRB010079071.1:72116-97548 GCA_903798255.1 Fraxinus quadrangulata | reverse complement strand
CAAAACAAATTATTTCATGTAATATCTTACCACTGCCCTCATGGAAAACTTCAGAGAAACAAACATCCCCTGCTCGACGCATGTGATCCTGAAAAGACCAACATTCAAAACAGCGGATGTTATAGAGATAATGGTCGCAGTGGACCAACATTAACCAAGACTGTGACCTACCTTAAGATCTTGCCACGAAGCAGAATTGGGCAATCCAGTGACCATCACTAAACAAGAAGACTAAGTGAGACAGATACAAAAATTATACAACAGCGCATCAAACACCATCATTAACTGAATAACGAGGTCAAGCAATGCACAAACCCCTATAATTAGAGCGTCTCGAGACTCCACCACGAGGACCTCGACCTCCACTGTGGCTACTTTGACGATTCATTGATGACGAATGGCCACGCCCACCATGAGCGAGTTCAACCTGTGTAAATTAGAAAGCATGAACAAATTCAAGCAATTCAATGACTTACAGACTATATCAATGACATAAAACAGAAAACCAACCCGCAGCCTGTGTCCATCAAAATCATAGCCATCACGCCCTTGGATAGCATCTTCAGCATCACGAGACTCTTCAAACTGTTGTAAAAATTATGAAAGATCAAAATATGAAAATAATAAGAAATGTGCGCATGAGCCAACTCTAAATTTACCTCAACAAAAGCATAACCAGGAGGCCTCGGGGGGATTTTCAGATCAACGTGCACAATTGGTCCATACTGCAATAAGAACCTCAGCAGCATAAACAAAATCAACCAGGGGAAAGCATGAGAAAATTTAGCAAATATAATTTTCAAACTTATAAAAGTCATTTATAAGAATGGAACTTCTCTATTCGTGTGGACTGTGATCAGTTCAAAACTTCAATGTTGTGACATTTATTATCCTGATCTATTCCCTCTTTTGACCTTCTTTTTTTTGGTGGAAGATTATCCTCTTCATTAAAGGAAGGAAACAGGAAGAGGGAGATCTTAGTCTAAAGTTCACTCACAAATCCACCTAGAATCAAATAAGCTAGTAATCAGCAATCTCCATACTAAGAGGTTATCTTAGCTCAGCTATTTAGTAGGAAATTATTAAGCTATTATATTGGTGGTAACAGATATTCCACTCTGTATTATATATTTGTAGATAAAGGTTTATAATTACCAAATCCTTCATAACACAGAATGGCTCCAACACCTCAACATCATGTACACTAAGTTCAATTGTCCTCTCCTCCATTGCTTTCAAACTCTCTTTCTCTACTAGTAGCATATAACGAAAGTTAATCTAAAAATACATTCTCCATCACTGTTTTGGTTACCATTCAGATCATTGGCACCACTCCATGAAACCGTATTCATCAACCTGGTAGTTCATTATACTAAAGGATGTCTTCTTTTACGCTGTTAAGACAGAACATGTGCTATCGGAAAACAAGAATGGACCATTGTCTTGTGGGCTACAAAATAATTCGGCAGAAAACTTTCATTTATTCGACTATATACAGCCAAAATCAGATCAAATAAAGAGACAAAAATAAATAAATAAATAAAATCTTTTCGTGTGATATTAACATGCTTCTGGCTTACTCGTGGGATGGGACTGGTTCAAACCAGCTAGACACACAAATATTATGTTACTGGTATATGCATGAGATTATATATATTAATAAATTTAAAGAACAACATTAGACCGCTGAAATCAAGGACAAAAAGGGTAATACTAATGCAGAAATATTACGAACTCCTCCACAGTTCCATGAGGAGGAACCGGTGAATGCAAATAAAAAACCAGGCAGAACTCCTATAAATTACCTTGTAAAACAAATCTTCCACTTCTCTCTCGCGTATGTCGCCAGGGAGGTTACCAACGTAGAGGGTTCTGCTTGAACGACTCATTTTCCTGATGCATATCAAGCCAGCATTACTTAAAAAAGAAAATATCTAAAAGGCGCAGAAATTCAACGGCATCAGCAAAAATTTACAAGTTCAATTTCGTTATAAAGAAAATTTTACAAAATCACAAAAAAGGGGACGGCAGCATGAAATATAGCAATGAACATTTGAAAAATTAACAAAATAACAGCTGCTACCGCCGAAAGTAGAAAATTGAAGTGTGGAACAATTCTTAATGATCCATTAACCAAATCTTGGTGAAAAAAAATACAATCTAAGAGCTCACGACTAGTTTCGAAAGTAAAGAAACCGTGACTTCAGTTGAGAAAACTCTTCGCAACTTTATAAACATATAAAGGAACAGGTGTATATGTTTACATGTACAGTAATTGTGTATAAATACGACCATAACATATATGAATGCAGATACAAGTTTGCGGGAATCGAATTGGGAATTTACCGTGGCTGAATTGACTGAAACTGAATCTTAGAGTAGAGATGAAGAGAAATTCAAAGTTTAGGGTTTTGAGGTCTCTGAGGGATAAAAATGGGAAAACTGAATATAAAGAGATGTTGGGTGGTATCTAGAGGCAAAGTTAAATGGATCGTTAGACTCATTTACCATTGGACTTGGTTCGACCCACAACATGCTGATTATGCTCCTTCGTAATGTTAATCGAACGCGAGCTTGCTTACTCCATCAGATGTGGATTAACTTGCTAGTCAACTTGTACGAGCTGCTTGCCGCTCATCGCTTGGCTCGTTTGTAAGATGAGTCAAATCGACCATCGTCTCACTTAATAGACCTACTTAAAGTAATTATTTTAAAAAACATTGTCGTCGAAAATTTAAATAATTAAATTATTGGAAAATAAATTAAAACTTCGATAGTTAAAATAATTAATGGGAAATTAGATATAAAAAAATTAAATTCATTCATTCGTCGAAAATTTAAATAATTAAATTATTGGAAAATAAATTAAAACTTCGATAGTTAAAATAATTAATGGGAAATTAGATATAAAAAAAAATTAAATTCATTCATATTTTATTTATGGCTCGTTCGATGTAGAATTTTTCAAATTTTGCGACTGAATTTATGAAAAACGTGTAATTAAAGGTACAATTAAATTTGTTATTTCTTTCAATCTCCAAAGTCCTAATGCCAGGAGAATAAGGAGTGTCACAAATTCTAATTACAATGAAACAAGCTTTCCATCCTCGAAAGTGTTGCTTATAAAAAGATCTCTGTCAATAATTAGTTGATCCAAGTAACCCATAAGGTTCATATGGAGAAAAAAGAAACTCATTGCATACACTTCTATTAGTAAATAGAGTTACAATTATTACTCGTAAAATTTCGAAACATCGTGACATATGAAACACTAATTCTGACTTGTGCCTGCATTGCAATATACATGACCATTGTCTTATTTTTTATATTTGGTGCAATTATTACCCTAATTACGGGTTGTCGAGATGAAAAGATTGTGTTAAGTTTTGACTTCAAATTATCTACTATAATCAAAGACGTATCAAGTCACTTGGACTTCATTCGTTGGGTTCGAATTGATGTTGATGACATTATCGTCTAATACAACCAAGGGCACGAGGATGATAAGCTTGATGCTGGATTTTGGAGCTTCTAATGATGGGTTTGAATTGCTTAGATTATAATGTAATTCAAGAATTTTGAAAATTCAATCAAGCTACACAAATAGGCTACGTGATCAGATGTAAAAACACGAGGACTATGAACGTAACATCTTAAACAATTTGATGGGAAAACAAAAAAAACTTAGCGACATATATGATGCCAACATAGCCACATCCATATTTTTGTTTAAAATTTCTCTCTGACTCCATTTAATTATTAAATTCACTTTTAAACGTGACATATAAAATAAAAGGATTCAAGACGAGTTTGAGTTAATAATAGAAGAGCACGTGTAAAAAATTTAATACTCCCACCTACCACCCCATTCTTTTGTGATCCGGTAGTCAAGTTAATATTTGAAAACATTTCTTAAACCTCACGAATATAAACAAATCAAATCAAAGATTGGAAAAAGGCCAATAACAAAATTATATATGTTTTCCACAACAGTTATCCTAGTATTTAATTTATCGAATGGTATTGCAAACAATAAAAGCAGAAATGGCAATCAAGGGAAGTTACATCCGCTTTACAGATAAAGAGAGCTGCACCAATTAGCATGAATTCACACACTGACTGACTACATCAGTAAGCTAATCTTCTTCCACGCCATCGTCTTCTTCCTCGCTCTCTTGCTCTTCGTCCCTGTCATCCTCGTTCTCTTGCTCTTCATCATCAGTTTTCTGGTTTTTACCAGACCCGTGATTTCCTGAAATGACCGAAAGACAACATTAAAGAATCAACGTACAAGCTACATGTGATTGAATGCAATCATATGTTGTAATGAATTTATTCGGATTTGAAAGTAAAACAAGGTCTGAAAGATAACAAAGCCTGGGATGGCTATAAATATGCCAAACCAGTCATCACAAGTTTGAAAGGGGACACCATGAACAAAGAAAATATTATCGAAAGGAGGCATGAAGATTTAAGCCTTGTTCCACCTTTTCGTTTATGTTCCACCCTCAACAAAGAGAGAGGAACGGAAAAATTATCCATAGTTACCTTTGGGAGAGTTCAAAACAATCAAATAAGTAATTCCTTCACTTTCATAATTTGCATGTTCAACCAGAACATGGAATAATCTTCTTCCTCCTATTGCATGTCTACAACATACCAATAAATGACACTAAGGCTTACAGAATGCTGAAGCTGCAAATTGCAATCCAGACTAGTCTGCTTATCGACCAATTAAAGAACAATGTATGATCTTTTTTAAATTCCTGTCCAGATGCAAGATGACTGCTTTCTTGAATAATTGAACTTCATTCACCCGACTAGTTAAATAGAAAATTTTTAGTTGAGATTAGCATACCATATTCACTGAATATTACTCCTCCAGAACACAGTCCCTCCTCGATTTTGACGAGTTGAAGTGTCAGCCTAGGTCCAATCTCTTGAAGCTTAACAGCACTTTTATTAGAAGCCCGGTTAACTCTACCAAGGTCAGTTGCTAGACTTACAGTTGCAGCTTCATCATCCGCTTCACTTTCTGATCCATAACCAGCCCTTCATAGAACCATAATAAATAGTAACTAAACCATAAGAGGAAAACAATCACTAATACATTTTAATTACTCAAACCAGCAACGAATATAGCCCCTGTTTGACACCCATTTTGGGTTTAAAAAAAAAAATTTGGAATAGTGATTGATGGAAGATTGTGTGGTTAAAAAGTAAGGAGAATTTTTGGGTTTATATGTAATATTATTTTATTGATAGAACGTGTGGTTGAAATGAAGAATGAGATAAAAAATGGGTTTCAAACAGGGGCATAAGCAAGTTGAGATAATATTTACCCCTAATAGTCACATCCGTCTATCCATACTTGCACAACATTTAATCTTCTTTAGGAATTCCCTCATTATCAAGTTACAAAAAGAATTTAATTTCACGCACGAAAGTTTGAAAGTCGCTTTCACACAAGTTTCACTTTAGTATTCAGAGATAAAATCCTACAAAAGCTTGCCCTCTTGTCCCATTATTCCTAAGATCGTCACGCCACTTAACCTTCCAACAGACTTAGATAAAGAAAAGGGCATTGCATTTCCATAAGCCACAGAAAACAACTTTGAAAAATTACTCCAACATTACATAGAAAACAGGAGATGTGTTACCCAAAAATGAGGATAACATATATGACAACTCGGAACATTTTCTCCCCATAACATGCTTTCATAATTGACATTATATAGCGTAACCCAAAATCAAAATGGGTAATAACGAAGAATAATATGAAAAGTAGAGTCCAAATTTTAAGCTGTATTGACTCAATCAGGAATGGATGAAAGGAATAGTCAGAGGGATATTCAATCAATGAACCCAAAGTTGTCTATTAAAAACAAAGGACAGAGAACAAGATATAAAGTGCAAGCGCATTTCTTTTTGTCCTAGAGAGAGTGAGAGAGAGACAGCTTACTTTGTCACGAAATCGCTCACATCTTGAAGATTTCTCAAATCAGGAACCTGATGGTTTTGCACAAACTTCCTAATTCTACGTGAAACGTCAACGGGTTGTAATCTAATAGTGTAGTGACGAAAGTCAATAAGCTTCGTCTCTTTGTTATAATTCAGTAATACAATCCTTTGGCATGAAGAAAGATTGACCTGAAATATATACAATTATAAGAGACACGACTGCGTTCAAGCTGTAATTAGAATTGAGTGATGGAGTTTCTTCACTGACAGTGTTCACATCTATGGCAGGAAATATGTTTTGAAACACTATAGTAGTGAGCTTCAGATGTTGCTCCCCAGTCCCAAAACCAGAAAGAACAATCTACAACATTCAAACACAAGAAATACTTCCATGAGGATAACCCAAGGGCAAAAATAAAATAAAATACTAACAGTGAGTATATGAATGTGAACATAACATATAGCACCCAAAGTTTCCAACATTTTGTCCGACATTAAGAGATAGATGTATGCACCTTCTTTCATTGCACATAGCATTTAATTTTGTTCGAGGATTAATGTGAACTTACCAAGGGAGAGTTTTTGAAAAGATCTTGGGGGCTTCTCGGACGCGATTGACTTTGAGCAATATCAGCAGCCAATGAGTATTCCATTATTTTAAATGTAAGCGTTGGACCCTGGGGTGTCCTTGCAACCCTCAAGTATGGCGCCGAGTCAGTTTTAGATAAAATGAGAAAATGTGTCACGCCCATAGGCCCTGAAACATTCAAGAAGTCTTTGAGATTATTTCGCCTTTTTTCCTGCAATCACATGAATATCAAGTTAGCCAACTGGAGCAAACAGAATTCACTATGCATCTAAAGCTTCGAGAATCATGCTCTTGATTGTATCTTGCAACAATACTGTTGGTACAAAAAAATCACCGTTATTAAATACAACCACATACAGGTATACAGCCATATAAACTGAAACGAAAAGGGGTAAATAACTTTCATTCTAATGCATACCCTCATTTTTAATAATATCCGTGTTGAAAAAAAAAAAAAAAAAGCCATTGGCATTGAGCAATCGCTTTAACTTAATGTAGTACCTTAAGAAAGTTTGGTGTTTATCTTCATGGATAACAATTACAAGCCTAACATAAAATGAATTGGTATTAGATAATTAGATTGAGGCTTTGGGAATTAACAACACCATTATATCAACCTCCAAAAGATTCAATTTTCTACAAGTATCGAGTACCAAATTTCAACTGAGCTGTCAGCTGTACTAGTTGAAAACCTTAGTTCATTTGTTGTTACATACTTTTATTATTATTATTATCAATTTGTTTATAGAACTACTAAGATTATTTTTCCAAGTAATTATCCTTGCAACTTTTACAGATGTGCTCATCAATTCTTTATAGAATTTTCCATAGAATTCCAAAGTGCTGACCTTGAGCTTGAGAGCAGTAAAAGGAAGCATCAATTTTCTCAAATCCATCTGCAGTTGTCGAAGAGGACCGGGCAACTTCCCCCTAGAAAACACAAAACTCTTTGGAATCTTGTCTCCAGTTATATGGTCCACACTCGGCTGCTTCTTGGTGATCTGCCTAACAAACGGTTTTCTCTTCTTCTACATTTACAATTCATAACGTATAACATAAGGCACACAAAAAAATCAATTGTAAGTATAAAAAAGTATAGTATTTCGTGACTTACGTTTCTGAAACGAGCCATGTCTCTAACTATGAGTTTCAGTCGATTAAACTGCTACAAAACCAAAATATTAGAAAAATATGTTAACAATTATCACCGATTGCATAGAGAAGTACGAGAATTCAGGAGTACCTCTTGATGGACTCCAGTCAATTAGGATTTAAGATTTCTCGAAGAAAGGGTTTTATATTAGGGTTTCAATGTAAAAGTCGCGTTAAGAATATGGCCTTTGACCTTTTTTTTTTTTAAAAAAAAAAAAGAGTTAAAATAGGGCAATTTCCACGTTTGCCCTTTCCTCATCTTCCCCCCCACACACACAAGGGGACAAAAAAAAAAATCGATCAAAATTGAAATTGGTGGAAAGTGGGACCAAACAGTCGGCAGAAAGGCCCAGGGGAAAGCATGAGAAAATTTAGCAAATATAATTTTCAAACTTATAAAAATCATTTATGAGAATGGAACTTCTATATTCATGTGGACTGTGATCAGTTCAAAACTTCAATGTTGTGACATTTATTGTCCTGTTCTATTCCCTCAAAAGATTTTTTTTTTTTGGTGGAAGATTATCTTCATCATTAAAGGAAGGAAACAGGAAGAGGGAGATCTTAGTCTAAAGTTCACTCACAAATCCACCTAGAATCAAATAAGCTAGTAATCAGCAATCTCCATGCTAAGAGGTTATCTTAGCTCAGCTATTTAGTTGGGTGGTAAGACAGATATTCCACTCTGTATTATATATTTGTAGATAACCAAATCCTTCATAACACAGATCGGCTCCAACACCTCAACATCATGTACACTAAGTTCAATTGTCCTCTCCTCCATTGCTTTCAAACTCTCTTTCTCTACTAGCAGCATATAACAAAAGTTAAATCTAAAAATACATTCAGATCATTGGCACCACTCCATGAAACCGTATTCATCAACCTGGTAGTTCATTATACTAAAGGAGGTGATTACAGGACAATGTCTTCTTTTACGCTGTTAAGACAGAACATGTGCTATCGGAAAACAAGAATGGACCATTGTCTTGTGGGCTACAAAAGAATTCGGCAGAAAATTTTCATTTATTCGATTATATACAGCCAAAATCAGACCAGCTAGACACACAAATATTATGTTACTGGTATATGCATGAGATTATATATATTAATAAATTTAAAGAACGACATTAGACCGCTGAAATCAAGGACAAAAAGGGTAATACTAATGCAGAAATATTACGAACTCCTCCACAGTTCCATGATGAGGAACCAGTGAAAGCAAATAAAAATCCATGGCAGAACTCTTATAAATTACCTTGTAAAACAAATCTTCCACTTCTCTCTCGCGTATGTCGCCAGGGAGGTTACCAACCAACGTCTCTTGATGGAATATCTAGGTTTAGGTTTGGGCTGGGTAATGATTTTAATTTTTTCTTTTGGGTTCCAATACTTATTTTGGGCTCAGGCGGCTATAAATTTTGGACACTGGCTGATGTCATTTTAAAGATAGTCTATAGTTAATTTAGACATCGACTGATTTAAAGGGGTGTTTGGTAGAAATTAAAGGTGTAGGAAAATGAGTGGCTGACGAGCTACGTTTGATTTTTCAACGGGCAACCGCTTCACTTAGACTGCTCTATGCGTTTTGAGTCTTTTGCCTCCAGGGCTCCATAGTAATTTTCTTCTCTTAATTTTAACACACTAGCAGCAGTACGGACAAAAATCTCGATTCGGGTGTCTCCGATAAATTGTATGTTTTTAAAAGAAAAATAAACTCAATTTACACGTGAAAAATGTGTTAGAGATGCAATTTAAATAAATAGCTAATATCCTTATTTAACTATTTAAACTTTAAATCTAAGCCTTCTAATGTCCCATTAAAATTATAATATATTTTTTTCTCTTCTTATTAACAACACAATTTTCAATAAAATAATATTATACGTAAATCAATTTTTTTTGTTTAAATTACACATTTTTCAAAAAATACTATTCAAAAAATTATAATTTCAATTAATGGGAGTCAAACAAAAGCTAAATTATCAACATAAATATTAAAATAATAAATATAAATTTTACAGATAGAGAATTTGGGCCAGATTACCCCGATCATATATTCACCATTAAGGAGGAATCTTATTACGGTCAGGTGTCAAGTGAAACGTCGCTTGAGTTAGAATCTTTCGCGACTTGCAAACGAAGTGCTGTCACGTGGTGCTGACCATGGCAGGTCTCTCACACCGTCGATCAAGACCCCAATGTCACCTTCAAAATTACCCATGATATGACCCAAATATTCGCCTTCAAAATCTTTGCACATTTTCCATTTCACTCCTCTAACTAATATAATTGTAATAAGCAACCATATTATTAGAATTTTTACACCATTAAGCCCCACACGTTATATTTATCAATCATACTATATGTACATTATCATTTATATTTTGGCACGTGGTAATATATTATTGGACAATTTAAATTTTTCACAATTTTTTCATCCAATTAACAGTTGCCAACACGTGTCAAAAAGGAAAGTACAAGTGTCATTTTCCAATATTACTCTTTATTTCGATATTTGAAAAATTAGATGCTCTTGCTATATTCGTTTAGTGCCATTTGTCACGTCTAAACACACTCCGTAGTGAATTACCATACCTTTCAAACGCTTACTTTTCAAACAACGGACAAGGTTATTTACGTAATATCACTCCAACCCACGACTAACATATATCGGACACCATTCCTCTCGTGTCCTGCACGCGCCGCCTACTGAAAGTATGCATTTTCCCGGTGAATATTCCTAACATCCCGGCCAGTTAAATTCCACTATTTACCCACCAACCCCAGAACACACACACACATATATATATAATGAGAATAGAATGGGTGCCAAATAAGGGCTATATTTATCAATCATACTATATGTACATTATCATTTATATTTTGGCACGTGGTAATATGGACAATTTAAAATTTTCACAATTTTTTCATTCAATTAACAGTTGCCAACACGTGTCAAAAAAGGAAAGTACAAGTGTCATTTTCCTATATTACTCTTTATTTCGATATTTGAAAAATTAGATGCTCTTGCTATATTCGTTTAGTGCCATTTGTCACGTCTAAACACACTCCGTAGTGAATTACCATACCTTTCAAACACTTACTTTCCAAACAACGGACAAGGTTATTTACGTAATATCACTCCAACCCACGACTAACATATATCGGACACCATTCCTCTCGTGGCCTGCACGCGCCGCCTACTGAAAGTATGCATTTTCCCGGTGAATATTCCTAACATCCCGGCCAGTTAAATTCCACTATTTACCCACCAACCCCAGAACACACACACACACATATATATACACGCTCTTACATCGACACATTATTCACCCAAACTTATTTGTGATTAACGTATACATATACTCGAGTGCATATATAGATGGGTTCGGAGTTGATATTCAGAGGGCACGAAATGCAGCAAGTGGCAGATGCGTACTCGCCGAAGCTACCGAAGCCGCGGCTGAGTGTGATTCGGCCTGTTCGCTACATGCTCCGGGAGCAGCGCCTAGTGTTCGTGTTCGTGGGCATTGCCATCGCCACCCTTGTATTCAGCCTCATCCCCTCCTCCAAGACACCCATCTACCACACCCCCATTTCCGACTCGTACTTTGCCTCCGAGTCGTCTCAGCCCCACCGGATCAGCTATCAGAACGGTCATGTCGAAATGTTCCCATCCTTCAATGCCGGTGGGAAAATCCCGCTGGGGCTGAAGAGGAAGGGTTTGCGAATCGTTGTAACTGGTGGCGCCGGGTTCGTTGGGAGCCATCTGGTGGACCGTCTGATTAGCAGAGGCGATAGCGTGATCGTAGTGGATAATTTCTTCACCGGAAGGAAAGAGAACGTCATGCATCACTTTGGAAATCCTAGGTTTGAACTCATTCGACACGACGTCGTCGAGCCACTCCTACTGGAGGTCGATCAGATCTACCATCTTGCCTGTCCCGCCTCTCCGGTTCATTACAAGCACAATCCTGTCAAAACGATTATATCCTTCAATGCGATTCATTAACTTTTCAATTAGTTTTCGATTTAATTCTCGTTTTTCAATTAATTTTTTTTTGAAACTCATGTTAATGTTATTAGAATTAGGCCATTAAATCATGAGTGATCCTTAATTCTGATTTTTGCACAAGACAAATGTGGTAGGAACATTGAACATGCTGGGACTGGCAAAGCGTGTCGGTGCGCGGTTTTTGCTAACGAGCACCAGTGAGGTGTACGGCGATCCACTGCAACACCCCCAAGTTGAAACCTACTGGGGCAATGTGAATCCAATAGGTGCGTCTGAATTCATTAATTATTCATTTTTCTTTTCGAATGTTGATATTTTTGCGTGGGCTGAATAATGTCGGAATCTAAGACACGGGATCCAACAAAGCCGGCCGGTGTGGCGCAAGTTAGCATGGCCACATGGCGCGCGACTAACGTGAGCCCCGGCCAGGCAAGAAACCGATCGTACGCTCAATGGTTAGATTTATGAAGAGTCGTCCCACGTGTAGTAATAATGGTGGGGTTTATTCTTATTACCTTTTTGACCTGGATCTGTTATGTAAATTTCTAATCAACTAATTTATTCATATTCTCGCATTTACACGAACAACGTTTTATTCAAGTCAAGTGGGTGACGTAGGTCGTTGTCTGTTTAGAAAATTGCCTTCAGTTTCGTCAAAAATTTGAATTTTGAGCTTCGATGAAGAAACGTGTTTCCACCAGAGGTGTGAACCCAATGGATATGAGAGGAAGACCTCTAGGGATAAGAGACATAGAGCTAAAGAAAGAGCCAAAAAAGATCATTCCCATATGCTTTGCATAATCTCAAAGTAGGTGTGGGGTTGGCATACTTTGCTTGGTTTTGGACTATTTTTAAAGTTGTTAGGGTGTTTTCACTGGAGGGTAGGAGGCAGATGTGGCATTTCACATAATGGAATCAGGTCCATGACTTACATACAGATATGGTGTTGTTGGGTACAGGTGTTCGAAGCTGTTACGATGAGGGAAAACGTACTGCTGAAACGTTAACCATGGATTATCACAGAGGAGCCGGCGTTGAGGTCTTTTTTCTTTTTTCTTTAAATAACTTTGTATTTGTGGAATTTACGAGGCAATTATGTAATTGGACAACAGGTGAGAATTGCTAGGATCTTTAACACTTATGGACCTCGGATGTGCATTGATGATGGTCGTGTTGTTAGCAACTTTGTTGCCCAGGTAAACCTTTTCTCGACTGTAGAATTCTAAGATTACAACTTAGACTGGTAATTTCACCCCGTAATTTATCAGGCCAGTTTTAGTTATTTTGTAGTTAACTCGTTAGACTGAGATGGGATCCTATAATCTTTTTGCAGGCTTTAAGGAAGGAGCCATTGACTGTTTATGGTGATGGAAAGCAGACAAGGAGTTTTCAATTTGTTTCTGATTTGGTAAGACGTTAAAATTATTTTTACTTGCTTAATATGTGATATTTCTATATGGATAATTTAATAACTGTTTTGCAATTTTTTTTTCTTTAAATTTTAAAAGGTTAAGATTGAATTAGTGTGCAAGTTCGTGGACTTAATTATTATGGTGTAATTTATTCCCTTCCTCGTTTCTTCTTTTTATTGTTAAGCATATGATCCTAACGTGGGCCGTATGCCCACTTTTTGAAGTCTATCTTTTGCTAAAGACAACTCTGATGTGATAATTAATGATTTTTTAAGTCAAAACACTATTAATTTGTTTACTTATTTCTGGTCAAATAAAGTGCAACTTTTTGCATGTGATGCTCTTAAAAGATGGGCAAAGTGAAAAAGAGTATGTTTGCGCTTAAAAAGATCTTCTTTTTTCTGTTGAAAAGTAAATTTTGATCTTATTAGAAGGGGAAAAAAAAAAAAGGTCTGCTCCCCTTCTGTTTCTTAATTCGGACCATGAGAATGCCTCGGAGTTTCTTGCTATGATTTACATCTTCTATTTCCACAAAAATAATAGTAGAAACTTACACTTGTGCCAAGTGTTTCTAGTCCAGTTGTTTAGTTTAGAGATGTATTGAAGCCGTTGTTGTGTACACTCGACTAGTACTTGTTTATTTTAAAGAATAACTTTAAGTTCTCTGTTGGATTTGGAAGGTTGAGGGGCTCATGCGCTTGATGGAAGGAGAACATGTCGGACCATTCAATCTAGGAAACCCGGGTGAATTCACCATGCTTGAACTTGCTAAGGTTATATCTCAGTTCACTCTTTTCAATTCTATTGTCTTAAAACACGGTCTATGTTTGGAAAACCTAAAAAGTAACATATAATTTACAAAGTAACTTTAATTTTAACCACGCATTTTATAGGATATACAACTATTACCCAATTATCCACCATTCATTTCTAACACATTAGAATTTTACTAACTTATAATTTTACCCAAATACTCCAGTAATTTAAGCCTTTATATGATCTTGGATTGGTCCTTTTGGGGTGGAAAGAAGGCCTCATTTGGAGGAATTAATTTCACATAATCCCTTGCAAGGGACTGAAAATGAAATTTGGGGAAGGATTACTAGTGTGATGCAGAAAAACATAAGAGTAAGTTTGCATTATAAATTCACAGTGAATTAAGCATTTTCTTATTTTGGAACAGGTGGTTCAAGAAACAATTGATCCTAATGCTAAGATAGAATTCAGACCCAATACAGAGGATGATCCACACAAGAGGAAGCCTGATATTTCTAAGGCGAAGGAGTTGCTGGGTTGGGAGCCTAAAGTGCCTCTTCGTAAGGGTCTCCCGATGATGGTCACTGACTTCAGTCAACGTATCTTCGGGGACCACAAGGAACGTGAGTCCTCGACCTCAGCATAATCCAATGGCCTATTCTTTAAAATGTATGAAAGGAAATATACTGCTTAGGGCGACAGTTCCTTATCCCTGATGCCGGACTAGAACGGCAGAGATGCATAGAGGCAGGGGACTAGCTCCAACCTTCTAGTTTAAATAGTTATAGTCTTTGTTTTAATCTTAGCATACATGTCCTTTAATGTAATTGAGGAGTTATGGTCTTCAATTCTGTACCAGACATTTAAGGTTCGCAGCTACCTAAATAACTTCACTGCTATTTTTTTCATGGAATCAGCAGTGGCAATGAATCAGTTTCACATTTCAATGTTGGCACATTAGAACAATTTTGAGTTGGATATTCCGGCAATTTTTTCCTATTTTACATAATTCTACCTACCAAACATGTCCAAGTTATTAATCCTTCTTGAGAATTATAATCACCTTTTTAGAGGCCTAATACTTGTAAGCACTTGATAGATATTGGAATTATGCAAACACGATTAGATATGAAGTACTTGATAAACATGTTTAGTGCACAATGTTGTACAGCAAAAGTCGTGTAGTGTTCGCTGCCCATTCCAACGTATTTGATATTACCATCTTTTATTCTACAAATTAATAAGCTTAGTTAAAACCAAAACAGCCATTCTGTTCCAATGTTGCCTGCATATAGATTGGGTTCATTTGGGTGGTTATGAACAGAGGTAAGACACAGAATTTCATCAAATCAATTTTTGAATACAAGGCAATTAATTTCAACGATCTACAAGTCCTGGCATCAAGGCTAATGCAGAAGAATTAAGCTAGGCATACCCCCATTGTGTAAACCTTGTTTGACACCCCCCTAGGTGTCAAAAATCTGGCCATTGTTTAGAAAAAAAATGTTGTTAAAATCAATGTTTAGAAATCCGCAACTTACATGAGTGTCAACCTAGATCTACATGTAGCATGATTCAATGCAGAAAGCATAGCACAAACGAGGTTCACAGAATCACACTTACCAACACCAGTGCATCCAACTGATCCTGAAACAGCATTTACCAAACAAAACTTACACCTAAATTGCAAATCAAAATTGTACCCAAAATGAACCCTGCAATCATATTTGACACAAATCTTGAGCAGCTAAGCTAGCCAGACCTATACGAGTTCTACAGCTAATTTCCTAACCACAAACCTAGAAATCATCTAAATTGTCTCACCTGACTTACCCAAATCAAAACTCAATACAAGCAACTATCAGAATCCTATTTTCATTTAACCCAAAAGGAATTTTTTTTTTAAATACGCTTGTGTTTTTTAATCCCTTGTAAAGTGAGCAAGCAAATATATTAAGTTTTTATACTATAATCTAATTCATCATATATTCCAACAAACAAAGATCAACTGAAAATGCATGCAGCCAGGCTCTTAATATATCTCAATTGACAGAACAATTGGATCTAGATCACCATCTAATCCGACCCTATTTCTTAAATTTCTAGAGCTAGCTAAAAGACAGAAGATTGCAAGAAATTGGTGAAAAAAATAATCAGACAACCAATCAACAAGCAAACCGAGCACGTAGTAACCAGGCTGAAAGAAATCCTATACAGCAGTTAGCAAGATTTTAGTAATCAATTCATCTTAAATCAGTTGAATAGAAAGTATAGCTTCATAATTCGTGACGGCTCAAAAGTTAAAAGTCTATCCAAAGTATAATGGGCTAATAAACAAGAGTTATAAGGTATTCCATTTCATACATCAACCTCAAGAATATGCGAGTAGAAGAACTTCAAAATGATAACCATCGGCTAATTCTTCCAGAATAAGTAGTAGATCCATATTTTCCTGTAGTAACTGCTACCTGCATCATATGAAGGCATTTAGCATGCTACAAAAGCAGCACTGTATGGTATAACATAAAATGATAATGAGGAATGATTCTAAAGCTCAACATGCTACAGTATACCTAAATCATTGCTCCATCAAGAAATAAAAAGTTTGTTTTCCAAAGATCAATATAAAGATGTCTGTTAAACCATTATAACGAGGAATAATTCTAAAGCTCAATGTGCTACAGTATACCCAAATCATTGCTCTATCAAGAAACAAAAACCTGTTTTCCGAAGATCATAAAATTTATAAATGTGTGTTAAACCAGGATATTTTCCTTCAGAGATTTATAAAGATAGGGAAATGGGAAGTTAGGAAAGTAGAAAAGCAATTAGACATGACATGTGTAGAAGTTGGGATAATGAAAATGGTGAAAAAATTGGCTGATATTACATTAGTTTGGAGGAGCATTTATTTATAGGTAACCATGTTAAACAAACACCTATACATAGGAAACTAAGATGATTTTTGGTTGGTTAAGTTGAGGAGGCTGCGACTTGCAAGCAAAACACAGGATAAGCCAATAGTATGCTTGTATTCAATATCCATATCCACAATCACAATATATACTAGCTTAAGAGGAATACATGAATATACAATGGATTGATGAACATCATAACACCTTCCCAGGCTAAAGGGACGAACTCAAATAATCAGACACGATTGTCAGAAAGGATAGAGGAATCCAATCAGCAAGTAACAGTAAATACCAAATGCATTTGTGCAACTGCCAGTTAAGAAAATAATTTCCGAGTTGATGAAAACTTAACATTCAACTTTACTTGCTTAATGACTTGATGTTAGAACAATAATAAAAAAGCAGATGCCTTTGAATTTAAAGTTTCTGGCAAGTATGAATCTTATGATATGCAGTTAGATGAAGAGCTTGAAATAGGGAAAGGCATAAAATTTTCATACATCTCACTTAGGATTTCTGAGGACAATTATCACCGAATCTCCACGAAGGAACATCTTGCTGATAAATCGGTCTTTGTTAACTGGAAGAGCTTTCTTCTTGCCTTTCCCAGTCTTTGGCACCTGTACAGGGCATATAATTATATAAAGACACCATGAACCATTAACAAAACGATTTAAACTTAGTGATGAAACAGGATAGCAGAATGAAGTCAACATAGCAAAGAAAACTACAATACTCCAAGCAAAATTCCTACCTCTGTCCACATTTCCCGAACATTTTCTAGCACCATGTTGCAGTGGCGATCAAAAGCCCTCACATGGCCCAGAAGCTTTTTGTTATTCCTACAGTTGATGAGGACCTAGCAGCCAATAAACAATTAGCACATAACTCGTGGAGACCAAGTAAAGGAAAAAATTAAAGTTGCATCTAGTTTCACAGGACTTTAAAATCTTAGATTAATCACCCTCAACAAAAAGTAATGGAGGGGACAAAAGAGCAGACCAGGGATGTATGAAGCTTGAAGATTAGAATTAGAATGCGGAGTAATAATAGGGATCTCTATCCTTGCTTCAAAGGGGTACTACCAGTAAGCAATCCAGATATTTCAATTGTTTACAAATAATTTACTCGGAAAAGAAGATTACTTCATTATTCCCACATGCATAGTAAATGAATACCTGGGTGTTATTTTTAACACTCATCATTAGAACAGAAAGGGGACCTGTGTTGAACTCCTCTTCTTCATTCTTAGTCTGTCAATAAAAACCTTCGTGTAAGCAGATCTAAGACTAAAGATTTAAGAGCAAAAAATTTACATGGAATCAACATTACAAAGGCAAATTAAGAATGTGAAGATTCTTTGTTAGGATCAAATCAAAGTCTATACAAATAAATAGACAGTTGAAAACAGAAATAAGCAGCAGCATTAAAACCAAAGAGCAAAAATATCAAAAAATTACAATTAGATATTATCAAGTGCCTAACTATTAGACTACCTTAATTGACAAGAAATCAATGTTGACTTGTGCCAAGAAATGGTACCAGTTATGACATGTTGTATCTAGCGTAGCAGACAGCATATGCCCACTAACAAAAACCTTACTGGTGACAAATAAAAAATCATAGCCATCCGACTGAGCAAGACATCTACACAATGCATAAATCAAGGTCTGATTAACCAGAACTAATTTTTAAAAATCAAAGAAGAAAACTAAACCAAACAGTTCCGATCTCTTTTAGGCACCTATTAACAGCCAAGCTGTGAGTAAAGAAAGAGGATTAGACAACACGTGTGACCTAGCCTCCTATCCTAGATCTTCTAGCCAGAAGAAAAATACTTTTTCCTCAGTATTAACATTCAAAGCAAAAGAAAATCACAATGTGCAATATACATCAGAGTCACAATGCTATAACAACTACTCGAGTGATTCAGTAATAGCAATTGCAATATATGTAAAATTTTCATAGGAAAAATATCCTAAAGATAGTAAACAATGAAGCACCGTGATTCCACCTGGTATTCAAATCAAAAGTTTTAAAAAGAGAAATTAAGACTACGCCAAAGAAAAATGGATAAAAACTAGTTTCGTTATTAAAAAATCGACTTTAAACAAGCTGAGCTAAAAACAAACACAACCTCACTCTTTTTTTTTTACTTAACAGGAGTACTTCGTTCATGTTTGTGTGTATTAAAATCTAAAGATATTCGTTTGTGCTAATTTGCTTGTAGACACAAAGAAACCAATGTTCAAGAACAGCTTCAAAAGTTTATTTAAAGAAAATATATTCTTCAAGAAGAATGGGTGCGAAACTCAGAGAAAATATTCACTAGGAGAATTTCATGATATTTTGGAAAAAAGAAAATAGAAGTGAATAGGGAAATAAGTATTTGTGTAGCTAACGAGTTCTAAACTAGTATTCATGCTTCGCTCATTAACTGAAAAAAAAATGAACAAGCAGCACAGAATTTAAAGCAAGAAATTATATATCATCATGGATAGAGCAAGCCAAATTCCTTAATTAAAAATATCACGAGAACAGGAGAAAAGAAAAGGAGTAAGATATATCTCACAGGAGCATCCTCTTCCATTGGCCTACTGCAAATACATGGAAACCAAAAAAAGATCAACTATCACAGCCAAAGTGAAAAAAAAGGGTAAAAACTACAGAAACACCAAAAACATTGATGAACTCCAGTCCCAGTTAGAAGTAACCTATAGTTTACGGGTAATACTATTCATAATGACGACTACTGGTAGTTGTGCATACATATGGCAGTTTGCCACGGAGTGTAACTACCAACAGTCCTCCTCCATGAATAGCATTATTCAAAGTTTATTCCCTTATCGCCCAGTTCCAAAAATTAATTTGGATTCTACATCAACTGATAAAAAGTGGACTTAAAATTTCTAACAACCCATCAATTACGAAATAAAGACTAAAAATACCAACAAATTGGAATGCTCATAACATGTCACTGGAGTCTGACAAATTCAACCAAGGGTTTTACTTAAAATCGTGCACACATAAAATTAGAGCAAAATTTTGTTAACTGACCTCATCTTCGATTGGTTTCGAGAATTACAGATCAACCAAAAAAACTGCAACAAGAACGACGATAGCCTTATTTTCGAGAGAGAGAAAAAGAAACTAGGGTTTAAAAGGAGAAATCTGAGAATAACAAATAAACAAATGAAAATTCTGAACGCATACCTAAGCAAGAGGAAATCGAAAAGGATGAAGAAATGGAGAAATTACCAGCTGAGGTTTTACTAACTAGGGTTTTGGTGAAGTCCCAATTCCTTCAAAATTCAAAGGCCGGTTAGAGAGGCTCTTGAATCGGGTACTTTTAAAATGGCTTATATTAGCACCAATGTTGGTTGGTGTTAGTATACAAAATGTTCATTTGTTTTTTAATTTTTTATATTTTTACTCCTATTTTCTTATTTCATCGTGAAAAATATCATTTCATCAATAAAAATTTGTGACATGACAAATAAACCCTCTTATCTAAATAAAATAAAATAAAATAAAGAACTAAATGCAAAATAATTCCAAATTTTTCAAACAATTACAAATAAGCTCTAAATAAATAATTAAAAATTAAAACTAAAAAAACAAAAATAACTTCATCTTTTTCCCCTACCCCTAACCCCTCAGTCGATTGTCAAAGACATGTTCTTGAATCAATAGACCTCTTCTTGCTACTATCTTTAGTCTTTCGAAAATACGTATTTATATTCTTTCATTTCTATGTGTATCTTTTGGGACTCCCCTTATATTCCAATTCAAGCATCCCCTTTGAAATTCTCTCCCATAATAGACTATATTGACCTCGAAAAATGAGCCAACAGATGTCGGTTCACTATCGCCACGGCAAGCAAATTTCAACACGTTTTTACTGAGAAATGGTGAGAAATGAGGCAGACTTGAAAGCGGGAGGTACTTTACGACAAGAGACCAGGATGTTCGAACTCCGGAGAATGAAACAAAGATAATTATGCTAACAATGATCACCAACCAAGAACCAAAGCCACGGACCAGAGATCTCACTATAATATATGGAATGATAAAAGACAATCGAGTGTGTAAATTGTAAGAATGTCTATTAAGATATTTCTCCACCAAGTGTATAATGCAAGATGAAAATGCTTGTAAGAGTCTTTGTAAATATTTTTTGCTCATTCCATACTCAAGAGTTCAAGATCTGAGAATAAGAATCACAACTCCAATTTTCCCCAACCCGTTCTAAGTTACAAAGAGGATCTATTTATAATGTCTTGGCAGACGTGGTGTTCGTTGGATCAGAACCACGTGGTTTCATCTCCTTAGTTGAGGCTTCACATCATCGTGTATTCATTCCATTAATACATTGATAAGTGGTCAGTCGCCCTATACAATAGGCTGACACCATGACATCCTCCATTCCAAGTATTACATCAATCACTTCTAAAAGATACTCAAACATATTGTAAGAGACATCGTCAGCTTATGAGTTTCGGATGAACTGAGAGCCTCGGAGCTACTCCCAGAGTTGACCTGCTGTATGAAGAGCTACAACTCCCTTCTTCATTTCTTTAGGCAGCGTTTCAACTTTAGTGCTTCGTTAATTTAGGCAGTGCCTCGGTATAGCTTCTATAGTTTGCATAATTTATTTGCATTTTGACTATTTGGGTCTTTGTTGACTTTTTTGTTGATTATCTGCCCACGTGGATTACTACGTGACACTTTAACTTTAAGTCTCGATGGCGAGGCTTAACAATAGTCCCCCAAATCTAGGCATGTTTATTTATGTAATGCATGTACTTGAATGCAAATAACATTTTAGCAGTGAGTGGATTACATCATACCATAATATCTCCAATGTAGATGACTCGTGCAGATCTTCTAACAGTGTCGTTTTGAATTTGTATACTTAGAGGTATTGCACATTCTGGAACAACTTGGAGAAGGGTCAGCAAAGTAGGGAAATTCCAAAGTTGTCTTGTTTGAATCGTAAAACAAAATGAAGAAAAAAAAAGTTAGCCAACAAAAAAAAAGTCGGCCCAACAGTACAGTCGGCTTGGCCATTTCGACGAGAAGAATGTATTTTATGGCAAAATAAACACTTAAATCAAGTCTACACTTAATAATCAATCTAAAAAATAAAAATTATAAACATCATAAATCCACAAATTTTTGAAACATAATAAATGAAAAATGAGTCTTACATTCCAAAAAAACTAACATTGTTGAAAATAATGGTCGGGTTGTGTGGTGGTCGACAATGGGTTGATTGTGAGGATGACTTCTTCGACTGGATCTAGTGATGGCAATGGCTCAGCCCGTGTAGGCATGAGCTCGACTCGTGCTCGTTTGTAACGAGCCGAGCTTTGGCTGGGCTCGTTACTTGTGGGTCGAGCTTGGCTCGCGAGGTCTTTTTTTTGTGTAAAATCAAACATAAATTTTATTTAAAACAAAAAATAATTTGTGACCAATTAATTCGATAATTTGTGAGCAAATAGAATAGAACTGTGACTTTAATATATTTAATTATTTTAATTAATTATTTCAAAAATAAAATTTAATAAATTTTTGATTTTTGAAATTTTAAATTTTGAAATGGACTACCTAATATCTTATATATGAAATTTGCCCATTGAGAAAAGTGAATTTTAGAAAATGGGCCAAGTTGGGCTTGATCTCCACGAATCACCCATTTTATTCATGTACTTTCACTCGTGGTAGGGGCGGAGCCAGGATTCAATGGTACAGCGGGCTAATGGATCGGATAATGAAAAAAATAGGCTATAACTAATTTTTTTTTTAACAAAATCTGACTTGAGTTGGGATGGGCAATGATGGGCTCTATAGCCCACCCCTCGCTCTGCCACTGACTCGTGGTACTAAAATTTGGGACAACAAGTGAAAGTGTATAATATTATAGTTTAGTATGTTAAACCTAATTCTACTATCAGGAATTGGTCAATTAATTCATATACTTCGATAACTTGGGGTTTATTCAAGTAATTGGAGATGGGAGAAAGAAGAAAATATCATTAACACTGAGAAAACTATGAGAAAGAAAGGTAAGAAAGTTGGGTAACATTGTTGACTAGGATACAAAATGATTGATTCACGTTCGGTTTGGCGTACTACACCAACTCCAATTATTGTGGAGTCAATGTGTTTCAATTGACCAACTTATTTTTATCATTTTGTCACAAATACAGTAATTCGAAAAGAAATTAACATACATCAACAATTTATAAATATGACAAAAGAAATAATAATAATAAGTCCCCATTTTGGTAGGGATTAAAATCTCTATTATAATTTAAGTCAAAATCAAAGATTAATTTTAACCACGTGTTTTATGGGATCCGCAACTTTACAACTACACATTTCATCATTTTTTTATCAAAATTTATTAAAACTCTAATTTTATTTTCCACCAAACAAGGATTAAGAATATACTTAGGGCTTGTTTGTGTCAGATTAAAATCTGATTTTAATTTAAGTCAAAGTCAAACAATTAATATTAACCACATCTTTTATGGGTCTCACATATTTTCAACCACACATTTCAAAAACTTTTATCATAATCCACTAAAAATATAAATTTAAGCACCACCAAACACCCTCTTAAATTATTGATCTACTATATTATTTAGTGGTGTTGAGAATGACAAATGGACATCGTGCATTCATATAATTAAAGTATATAAAAGAATAATAATAATAAAATTCACGTTGATTGTCAGTTATTGCATTATATAATAAGAGTTCGTTTGATAGGCAAAGATGGAAAAAAATTTCAATTTCATATTAGTTGGAAAATAAAAACTCATCAAATCTATAGGAATTCGTTTTCCATGGAAATAAAGAAAATGCAGTTTAAAGTAGTTGTACCTTGAAATTCAATTTATATTTTTACGTTGCAATTAAACGGTCAAAGTGAAATTTATTTATCTCAAATATGACGTTTTTCATGGAAAATGTGACAACCTAAAGCATTTTAGGTACCAAATACATGAATTACAATACAAAGCAAGATGAATGTATCTTTCAAGTTCCAGGGTAGGGTTCCATTTGGACCACATGGCGTTACCTATTCAAAGAAGACAACATTACAAAGAATGATGCAATTCATTTCATAATTGAAGAGTTGGACAAGAAACAGATGTGAGATACTTGATGGTGCCGTAGGATTCATCCTTGAGATAATTGGTTTCATAGTCACGTCAAATTATTGGTTTCGAGAATAGTAATTTCTTATGGTTTGTGTTATTCTATTGTCAAAATACGGCATAAAGTTGTACGATGATTCGATTTTAATTTTGATATCTAAATTTTAGTGTATAAGCTAAATTTAATACGATGTTAGTCATTTCTTTACAAGTCATGAATGTAACATGCGATGGTGTGTGCTCTCGACTGGAAGTTTAAATGAGGTTGAGTTGGATAACTCATTTTTTAGGTGATTTGGTATGAACTTTATCGACCTTGAACAAAATTTATTTTAATTTTTAAATTTTTTTTCATTGGAGTTTACTTGTATCTTCAATTCCCAGTTCTAGTGACACGTCTTACTCCTCGTGCTTAGGCAGGGTGGATCCACCGTTACGTTTCTAATTTCAATCAAAGTTAAGTGATCTCAAAATTAGACTTGAAAATGTATATTTAAACTAAATGTATATTGCATGTACATTAAAAATATTTTATTAATAAGATATAGGGGTTGATTGGTAGAGATTAAAATCGGATTAAAATTGAAAAACTAACAGTTATTGTTGACTTTTATTAGACGAGTGAAACTCAATAACGACTCTATTTTCAATTTTAATCGAATTTTAATCACTCCCAAACAAGACCATATTAAGGTCACACGTTATTTATGTCTCACAAATCACAAATTTCATAATCACAAATTATTAAACTAATTTGTCACAATTTAACAAATTGTGAGTCACGGCTACAAATTTAGTTGCAACCTCATTTTTTGGGCCATATATTATTTATTGATCACGAGTTATTCATTTTATGTCACGTATAATATATTAATCATAAATACTCTTCATCCCACCCAACCTTATAACCACCACCGCCACCATTTGCAAAACACAATCAATAGCCAATAAAAATCATCCCAAAGTGCCAAATAAGCAACAAATCGGATGAAGAAGAAACTACACCAAAATACCCCCAAGTCGTGACGAACACCACCACCATCGCCAACACTCTTGCTGCCAGCACCACCATTACTTCAACATTACAATTACCGTCGCCGCCGCCACCACCACCACCACCACCACCACAATTTACAAGCCACCAACAAAAATCACCAAAAACTTTGCCTAAACAGTAGATCGAAGGAGGAAGAAACAACCCAAAAATCACCCTGAATACTTCATCACCTCGTGCAACGACGACAGCGATGGCATCATCGCCACCACGTAGAGCCGCACGTAGTGACATCATAGCCGTTGTGCAAAGAAGTAGTGTGCAACAGCATCGTCGTTGCATGTGATGGTTCTGCACAGCGACACTTTGTAGAGTGGCGCGCGACACTAGTTATCATCGTTGTGCATGATTTCTCTACATATTGTCACTGTGCAACAACGATGATGCCGCCACATGACTCTGTGAG